>JAOBAY020003416.1:0-15540 GCA_025331085.2 Zoanthus sociatus | reverse complement strand
AGGTTCGCGGTCGTTGGTTCTGCGCATCGTACTGAGCACGCTACGTAAGCGGAAATGATCGCTGATTGGTTAGTGTTCGACGCCCATAGTTACATGGTACCAACGTGCCGTTTACATTCATGGCACCTCTACGACAAGCTCAGGCTAAATTTAACTGACGCAAAAAAAAAGATTGTTTCATCGGTTTAGCCAAAATGCCAAAGTATTGTTGCGTTTATGGCTGTTACAGTCATTCAGAAAAAAATAATAGCCTTTCTTAATTCGTTTCACGATTTTCCCTCGAATCAAGCAGAAGCAAAGGCATGGAGAATCAAGATTCGACGTGAAGATTTTCAACCCACAAAGCGCTCCTACGTTTGTAGTCGTCATTTTGTGAGTGAAGTTTTTACCCAGCCTTCAAAAGATACTCCACCTGAATTTCAAAAAAAGAGGTCAAAGAGAGGGGTAATTCCAAGCTTGTGTCTTCGAGGCAAGAATGAAGACCAAATAAAACAGCGTTCATCAAGGACATCTTCAAGACAACCAGGGCAAGAAAAAAATCAGAAAAGTCAATGATACTGAATCTGCAAGTGTGATGGAAGTGGATGAAACCATTTGTGAAGCTTTTGCGCAGAAAGCTGGTGACAACAACACTGAAACTCTTCAGTCCGTCAAAAAAGAACTGGAGCAAGCCGTTATGAAAATCAAGAATCTCGAGCTAATGGCATTCAGATTCGAAAGTCTTACAGAAAGTCAAGTAAAGGATTACACCAGATTACAAAAGCTGGCTTTCTGTCTGTCAATACATTAACCCTATCCAGACCGGGCTTTTTGAGGTCATGTGGGTTAAGCGGTATGAAGGGTTAATATCAATCATCGCTTTAGTTTGTTCGCAATGTAATATAAACCATGGCTGTTATTTGGCTTTGTTTTCATGTCACTCAAAATATGCTTACTTAAATCATTCAGAATTATAAGAAAGCTGTATATTTTTTTTAATGAGCCTTGTGAACGGCTTGGCCATCTGTTCTGAAGTTTTCATGAGCCGTTAGAACGATTCGGCAGCCCATTTACAAATTTTCACTAGTTGTTCGAATGACTTGGCAACCGTTTCGTAAAAATTGATAACCCATTCGAACGACTAGGCTACCCATTCGCAATAATTAATAACCCGTTCGAACGACTTGTCAACTTGTTCGAAATATTTAATAACCCATTCGAACGGTAAGTGGAACTTGTTTAAACAGTCTGTGGTCCCGTTTAAAGACATTTGAAAGCCGTTCCATTCGCCCGTTTAACGGAAACTCATTAGAGTACGTTTTCCTGTGCAAGGTTACATATATCAGAATTCCTGGAACCTTGAGAAATGTCTTCTTATTATGTTTTATCTTACTGACAAGCTGATGTTGAAAGAGGTGTAAACAGCAATGAGAAAAGAAAAAAGGAAAGATAATGTGGAAGAAAGGAAAGATCTGCTGTTGCCTTAAGATTTATCTATGATCACATTCAATGTTGGCATGCTTAATTGTGAAGGTAAACCAGCAACTCAGAAATACAACAGTGAATATATCTTTACTCTACCCATTTGAGCAGAGAAGGCAGCTGGAAGAAGCAAAAAGAAAAAGGAAGGATGTGGCCAACCTGATCATCAATGAGAAATTACCTCCTTGAAAGGCAACCAGAAACATATGATGAAAAAAAAGATCAATTGGAGAAGTTAAAGAAAAAACTGAGAACACGTTTTCAAAGCTTTCAATGTTAATTATCAATAAATTTTCCTTGTTTGGTTAATTTTAGTCCAGCTACTGTAATGTATCTATTTCCGGTATGTAAATCATGCATTTCATTTAGATAATGTAATAATAATGATGATAATGGTAATGATAATGATAATAATGATAATAATAATAATGATGATAATAATAATAATAATCATAATAATAATGATATGATAATTTTAATATTACAGCGGTAGTGTGCTTTTAGAGGCATTTAAAAATCTCAATGCGCCAATGACTGAAACTAAATATAATGGGGGGTGGGGGGTGCGGGGTGCAAAGAGCACTCCGTGAAAACATCCATTTGACTCCTTGAATACTCCTGGAATTTCGTACTCACAGAGCAGCACTAACCCTAGAAATAGTAGATCTTCTGGGATTCCAGAGCATTCCTTGCTTAGTTTAAAAATTACGTGTGTTGCGTAGTACTCCGGGTTGAAGTATAGCTCTTCGGTAACAAAAAGATGCAGACAGCCATTACATAATTCCTCTCTGCAAAGGACCAGGCAGGCAGAATTGTATAAACAGTTCCCGTCTCTGGTTACAGTTAAGGCCATGGGCTTGCCGGGAAAATATTTATTATCCAGGTCATCAGGGCTCAAACCAGTGCTGAAATAATCTTTTGACCTCTTTGACATATCTACAGTTCCACCTTTTGACGCCCAGAGAATATCTAAATCTTTAACTAATTCTTCCGAATATGGTCTGTCCCCACTTTGTAATAAATTATGGAAAGATTCCAAAACATCTTTGAACACGACATCACCTGAATAAATATTCATTGCGAAAGAATGCACATGGCCTCTTGCGCCTGCAATACGTAGGTTAGAAAAACTGCTGAAAAAAATGGCGATACAGTTTCACATTGATCGCCAAGTAGCTGTAAAACGTTGTGGTAGATTTATAGTAACATGAAAATCGGTTTTATACTTCAAAAGCAGCGGAAAGGTAAAAAATAAGTTACCATATTGCGAGCGGCTTTGAATTTTATTTTAATCGATTTTGTTGAAAATCAAAGTTATTGTTTGTCTAATTATCATGGCATGAAATAGTTAATCGCCTGCTGGCGACCAGTTGTGAAATTCTGGTCGCCAATGCAAATTTTTAGTCGCATTGGCGACCAGGAAAGTGCGATTTCTTCTGAATTAAATTATTAATCTAATACTATATTTATTATATATAGATATATATACATAAACAAATATGTGTTTAGGTTCTTATTGTAACTTTTCATCGTTTTTCCCTTATTGAATTTTTTGTCCCTTCACTCCATTTCTTAGTATTTATTGCAATTTTCGTGGTTTTCGCAAAAACCGCTGTATATTTTGACATGTTAGTCATTTTGTTTTGTGCTGTAATTATGGCTTGAAAAAATCGTCAGGTTATTTTCAACTGCAAAATAAAATCATTTAAAACTGCGGTCAACTTTGACTTAGTTTCTGACGTTTTTCTTCCTTTTGTTGTTTGATAATCTCCAAAATATAAACATTGTTTACAATGTTTACTCTTGCTGGACTGTTTGACTTGTACTTCACACAAAACCCTGCTGTTTGTTGTTGCGACATATCTCTCAATCGAGATATCGCACATTAACTCGATCCATGAAATATTGCAAGACGAGAACGAGAACTCGAAGAGTCTCAGCGATAATTAGAAAGGATTTAACGATATATCACAGAAGGGTGTGATTCCAAGCTCACGAGAGTTCAAACGATAACTCGCGACATATCGCGAAAGAAGAAATTCCGATACATTATGAGATCTCGCGACATTTCTTTTGAGCACTACTGTATCGTTGACAGTAAACCTTTGATGCTCACACTGACCCAATATTCAAGGACCTTGATATCCTCAAATTTAATTGTATACATTGTTTCAAATTAGTAAAATCTTAATTCAGCTCAAAAGTAATGTACTCCGGATCCCTCAAGCCTTTAACTCAATGTTTTTACTATGTTTTTATTCTAGGTACTGCTATGTGGGAAAGTTTTACGTATTAAAACTCTTATTACAGTAAGTTAAATCATATTTCTAGTTTTGTTATTGTCAATCAAATTTTTAGGCTTTCATCGGGTTTTGTTTTCATTTCTTCATTATTTGTGCCAGTATGGTGATTTAGAAGTTTCAGATTGCCATTTTAAAATTGTTAATAGGATCACATTGTATGTAGACAAAAATTTTAGTCTTAAATCTTCTTTTAATTATTCTGAAGGGCCTTTTGCACTTATACTGACAATTACAGAGAGAAATGCTTGACACTTAACAATTAATATCCAGCTCAATGCTTATTACTTTTAATAGTTCATGTTTTACAATGTATCGGTATAAAAGTGTAATAATAAATCAATGAAATGAGAGCAGCTTTTCTCATTGCGATTTGCTTGAAATTTAAAACTGCAGGATTATTTGTAAAGATTTCAATAAATAATTATTTAAAACACGAAAGTTTACTGTGCATAATGTTGTACTCAAAAATAACATTGTTGCATTGCTCAAACACAAATGTTTAACTGTCCAAGGAACGCTGTTGGATTATGAACACATGCATGTTGGACGACCGATGCTAAGTTGCATTAATCAAAGACAAATGTTGCCTTGTCCAAGGACCAATGTTGGATCGTGAACACATGCAAGTTGGACGATCAACATTAATGTTGCATGATGGAGTAGTTTTGGCAGGGATTGAACGCCATAATTTATGGGAGATGTGATTGCTGTCTTATTTTCTCGGTTTGTTGTATGCCTCACCAGATATATAGCAGAAGTATTTTATCTCATTATAGTGTCTATTTATCCATTGAGATAGCTGCCATGAATCCTGTGCCCAGCAAGACATCCATTTCGGCATCATTTTTAAATATGTCTTCTTGTAGCTGTTTTTCAGAACTACCATGTTTCACCTTCAAAAACATCAATTGCAACAAAAATACTGAGAACTGATTAAATTTTCCAAAAAATAACATAAAAATTTTTCTTGATTACTGGAGCAACGCATGAGGTGCATGATCCAGTATTAATTCATTAGCTTTTCTCTAATTGTTTTTCTTTTTTTATTTCGTTGGTCCAGTGATATTTTGAAAGAATGTCTTGTTATAAATGATTTAGTACAGTATGTTAACACAGTATAAAGGGGATAACGTTTGGGAGTTTCTGTAAGGTATTTTGCATCCAATGAAAGCAATCACTTAAACCATACTATCCTAACCTTAATGACAAATAGTGTGAAGGGCATACTGTTTGCTCAAGGCTTGCAATAACTTGATAAGGGATGTCATAAGGTTATCCCCATCGTTAGTATTGCACAGGTATTTGTACACCCATTCGCTCAAGAAGAAACGAAGGTGGTGGACCATCTTGTAGTACTGTTATCACCATAAGGCTCCCGATGGCTTTGAACGACCCATTCTCAACAGCCTCCACATGGTGGACTGGAGAGGAACTAACACTTCCAGATTTCTGAAAGAGAGTGCTCATTTCGAGATTCATCTAGGACGAATTTCATTTTATCAGTTGTTACAGGAGAATAGGCCGATCTGAGTACATCCTCTCCAGAAGGAAAAAGTTTTATTTGTAACAAACAATTTTAAATTGTGAAGCAACCAACTAAACAACTTCAGTTTTAGAAATGACTTACAACTATTGAACTCTAAACTGACTTTTAATAATACGTCAGTTTCCCACAAGCAAAATGTTTGCCCACGATATTAATCATGGGCAAACAACAATTAATCAGAGTCAAAAGTCAGTCACCAACAACTAACCCAGACGATCCCTCAACACAATATATTTCATGAAGTCCAAAGGATTTTCAAAAATTGTAAACTGCATATTATAGTAATGGAACACTCAATAGTTTTTAAAAAGATAGTCACTTGGGCTTTTGATTATCTAAAATTCTTTCTGATGGAATCTTTACCAGTGCTTTTGCTTCGTCTTTGCTAGAACATTCTTTCAACTTAATTTCCAAAGCACTTTCATCACGATAGTCTTGACTTGTTCGTTCCATGTGTTCTTCATTTATTTCCTTTTCTTCTTCTTTATTTCCATCCTCTCCTTGATCTTCTTTCTTCTTTTGTTTTGGTTTTATTCGTTTTTCCATCAGTTTAACAGAAACTTTTCCGTTGCCTTCCAGTTTAATGTTCGTTTTGATATTTTTTAATGTTTTCTTTTCCTTTTTTCTCTTTCTCCATGCCTTTCTAATCTTTGCTAATTCCAATCGACGCTCCTTACTCATTCCCAGCTGCCACATCCTCTCCTTTCTTTCCTTTCCTATCCATCGTTACTTCTGCTTATGTAAGATTGCCACTGATAATGCTTCAATAGCATACTAGGCCATTTGGCTTTTTGGATTGGGCTGGGAAATCCAACCATAATTATAAATGTTAATTAATTATAAAATAATACAAAAACTATAATTGGATTTGCATACTAAATCCAGAAAAATCTAATAAACATTTCACAGAATGATTCATGAAAAAGCAATTATAATTGTAGATACACAATGGCTGTGACCACAACCATCAGTCTCTATCTTTTATATTTTGAAGAAAAAATTACCTGCATTAGGGGCTTCATAAGAAGCTGTTGCTGTTGTTTCTGTTGCTGTTAATTGTGTTCTTGCAGTTCCAAGTTCTTGTAGTTGGTGCATGCCTTCTTGATGATCTTGTAAAAGTTGTAACAGTAGTAGTTGACGCTGGCATTGTAGAAGTTGATGCTTGTGTTGTGGTGGTTGATGTTTGCCTTTCTGAATTATTTAATGAAGGCCGTGTGGTAGTTGTCACTTCCTCTAAGTCTCCTTGTAAATTGCATTTGTATACCATCTGAAATTAAATCATTATTGCTAATAAAAATTGCTTTTTAATCTTATATGCCTTTAAATCTGTTGGGAAAACAATATTTATCATAAAATTTAGCAAAGTTACGGTCAATATTGTCTCTTTCAGGTAAAGCATCAAAATTGATCACTTCAAGATCTGTTGGTATATTGGATGTGTGACTTGTTATTGAGGTTGAGTTTAATAGACCAGAACTTGGAAACTCCTAATCAACTTCAGTTTCATCTGCATCATCACCGGTGTCAATGGATTTATACAATGAGTGAAGGATAGAATATTGAAAAAAATATAACTTGAACAAAAATCTTGCACCACAAGGAGCATAAATTTATTTTTGTCATATTTCATTTTGGCAATTTTATAAATGGCGAAAAATTAGTCGAAAGTCATATTTAAGAACAATAACTAAATGAATCATTGTGCACTGAATTGATAGAAAAAGAAAGCACACAGGGAATTTATAATTTGACATTGTGTAATTTTATAATAATTAGACTAACTGTTGAGCTTTTTTGCTAATTTATGCACCAGTACCTTGAACAAAAAACTTCACAAAGGAGCATAAATTTATTTTTGTTGTTATATTTTATTTTGGCAATTTTATAAATGGCAAAAAATTAGTCCAGGGTCACTCCTTGAAAATAGTAACTAAATGAATCTTTGTGCACTGAATTGGTAGAAAAAGAAAGTACTCGGAGAATTTATAATTTGACATACTGTAATTTTGTAATAATTATAATAACTGTTGTGCTTTTTTTGCTGCGATGGATGTAGTTTACATACATACATACATAATACTTTATTTAACCACGGTAAAATCATCAGTATAATACAAGTAAAATTCTGACTGTAGTATTACATATAAAATTTAACTGCTAACTGTTTTTCATGATTGCCGTGTGGGAATCCGATTTGAAAGTATATTTGTTTATCACCTTCTTACAGCTTGATAGAGTATTAAGGTTTCTCATCTCCTTGGGAAGGTCATTCCACAGGAGAGCACCGCTATAGCTAAAGCTACACTTTAAGTATTCAGTGCGTGGCTTCGCTACATACAATTTATTTTCAAGATCCCTAATAAAATGTCCCTATCCAGACTGGAAGGAGGGGGGGGGGTGAGGGGGAGGCCACAAAGTGCCCACACTGATTTGAAAGAGGCACCATTTTCCTATTATTGATGTAATTGTCATTAAATCTCATAACTTTTCCTAACAATTATTGGATAACAGGAATATCATAAAATTCTGTTGTTGGGTTGTGTGATGTTGCCATGGTAATTTGTTTATGGTGGGGGTTATATTCATTTTCGACTATTTCTTACCTTTTTCATACATTTTTACAATAAAGAACAAAAAACAACTGTTTTAGCACAAAAATCAATTTCTTTATTATATGTTACAGAAAGAATTAAACACTTTTAGAACTGCTGACATTATACAGTATATTTTGCACATTACCATCATCAGCAGCTAAAAAATGAATTTTCGGAATTTATGATGTCATAATAATGTCACAAGGATGTGTTTCACAAATTAAACTAAATAAGAATTATTGTTTCTTGATATCCTATTTGACCTCCAAGTTTGACTTCAACATCTTTTATCATTCCAGAGTTATAGACTGCGGGCACTTTATGCCCCCCCCCTCCCCAGTTTCAGGTAACCTTAAAAAGCCTGGTCTGGATAGGGTTAAAACTGAAAACGAATATTGACTTTTATGGCAACAAACATCAATACCAAATGTTGCATTCAGTTATATGTAACCGTATCAATAAATTAAAGTGACTCAGATTTTATTTCAGTTCTTAACTGGGATAGTCTTGAAACACAATTTTCCATTTATAACTGTAAGTGCCATAAAATTATATACAAACCAATTTGTGTAAATTATACCAAGACCATTAATGACTACTGTTATTATATTTTATTGGATATATAACAATTAAATCTCAACTATTGCACTTTATTACTAATTACACTATGCCTGAGCTCACTTAAATCAACCATCAATGTTGTTAATTAATTATTTTCCATTTTAAAGCTTTCTTCATACTAGTAATATTAATATATAGCAGTAAAAAAAGAACAATTATATTTTTGCCTTAAATATATATAGTAGTTTATATTTAGTAAAACACTTTGTCTGAGTTTAGTAGATTTAGAGCTGCAAGTACATGTTTTTAAACAAACTGTTTTTAACTATTTCTTTTTGCTTTTTCACGGTTTAAAATGTTTTTTGTCTACATTCAAATTTGCCCGGTAGGCCTGGCTTTAGGTAACATATTCTTTCGATTTTAAAGTTTGTGAATGAGGCTTATCGGGAAAATTTGAATGCAGACAAAATATTTACACCGTGAATAAAATGTTTTCTTTTCAATTATCTTGAACAATAATATTATTTTGTACCAGAGTCTCCATAAGAATTAGTTAACGTTGCTGTTGTTCCTGTTACAGCTGTAGACCACCTTGATGTTGGTCTTGTAGAAGTTGCTGTTTCTTGTACAGGGGTGTAGGAGTGATTATAAAAGTGGGGGGGCCCAGGTAAAAAAATTTTTTAGCCTCGCTCCGCTCGGCATCACTTACCACCTATTGTTTTATACAGGATGGGCCATACTCTGCAAATATGAACTTTACAGCTACAAGTTTTAGATGTGGGAGCAAAGTATTTCAAGGGACTCCAAGGAAAAAAGTACAAGAGAGATATATTCAAGCCCCTTTGGGGCCTTTTATTAGCCCAAAAAGTGGGGGGGCTCAACATACCATGGGCCCCCCTTGACAAAAAAGTGGGGGGGGCCCGGGCTCCCTGGGCCCCCCCCTTCTCCTACGCCCCTGCCTTTCCTTCTTATGCAATTGAAGAAAACGTACCTAAACAAAATCTCACAAAAGTTGAATTGCCACATCTTACCTGTTCCAAGTTCGTATCAATTAATTCTTGATGAAATCCCCAAACCCAAACCTGAGCTGGAGACATGTTGCCCTCAGTAGACAGAGGATGATGATTCCACCCTTCAGCAAAAACCTTTAGGCTGTTGTTAATCCTCTCCTTGTATACATGTCTAAGTGCAAATAAATGCACATCATTACCAATATCAAGTAGCCCTTCATTTTCCATATACTGGAAGAGGCTGTAAAATATATAGAGGCATCCACTGAAAACATCGCGCCAAAGACGTTCTATTCGCTGATTGTGACAGCTCCTTCCAGCAATAAAGCTGCCCCTGTCAGGCCCTCTAAGAGGATGAGTAAACATAAACCATGCAATGTCAACGTTTTCTACGCCCTTATCCCCACGAACTCTGGATGGCAATCCAAAAACTTCCACTGCATCAAGAAAAAGTTTCAGAACTGTCTCTGCTTTGTTGTTGCAATTACATTTGAGATAAGTAATCTGGCGTGAGTATCTATCAATCCCACCATGTACAACGAAACCCCATCTAGAAATCATAAAAAGGTGGTTACATTGCTTTGTATACAACAGTCATGACACTAAAATTATTGCCGAAATGTCAGTTGCATACTTTCCCAGCATTAAATGACATGTATGTATGTTTGCTCCAGTGATAATGAGAATAACAATAATGAAATAATAGTTGATAAAAAAATGTCAAGAAAAGTCAAGATTCTTAACACTTCTTAATTATCCTCATTGTAATAAAGTAAGAAGTGTCTATGTGACCTGCAGTCGGACATGCAGTTCTAAATACTAAATGCCTAGCAATTTGTTTCTTCCGTAAATAATGAAAATTACCAGCTAATATCAACATGGAATGTTCCATTATTCGAAGTGAAAATTGGTTGATAGACTTGGTTTTATTTACTTCTGCCATTGCTGTAGTGAAGTTCACTGCCAGTAAAGTAACTCAAAACACTGAATGGCCAGCAGTCCCAATTTTTTCCTGAAATGCATTAAAGATAAAGTCTATTGTATTATAACCATCTTTCGTTGATGAAGAATAATGCTAAAAGCATTTTGAATGTTCACAGAGTTTCAATTTTATACATTGTCACATCAGCCATACTGGGACAAGCTAATTTCACAGACAGCAGTGTGGCTGGTGTAAACTACGAATCAATTTTCACCGGCTTCTGAATCGCTTGATGGTTGTTTAAATCAATATAAGAACATTACATGTTGATTTTAGTTGGTAATTTTCTTTGTTTAGGAAAAATAAACTGCTGGCGATTTAGTATTTCGAATTGTATGACTAGCTGTTAGTCATTTAGATGCTTCCGATCAAGTAACTTAAAAGTGATTTGTGATAAAAAAAAAGATACTTTTTCAATTAATGTACAGTCAGTTACTTTGTTTAAGATAATGTCTGTGTATTTTGTTAAACATGTTATGATTGCCAGGTAAGTTAAAAAGAGATTATTATTGGATACTTGGTCTTAATTAACTTGTCCTCTTTTAAAATAACTTTTAGTTACCATTTAGGCATTACAAGCAGTAATTGTTTTGGTCTTACTTAAAGTGCATATGAAACGAATTTTTTTTTTCATAAATCAGTAGCTCAATGTGTATGAATTTTTTTCGAAAAATTAAAAAAAAAACGTTTTTCGGGCTCTGAAACTTTGCAATATTTGCTAAAAAATTGACCCATGGACTTGGTTCGACGTGACGTCATAAGGTTTGCAAATGGTTGATTGAAATCTATTATAGTACTGATATAACAATATAGTTAGTTTTAGTAACACTGTTTTGGATGCCAGCAACGCAAGATATCCCTCCACGCTTTCTTGCACTCCTCACATTCTCCTAAATCTTTGCAAAAATTCATTAACTTGCAAACCTTATGACGTCACGTGACCTTTTGACCGCGTTCAAGGTGGGTCAATTTTTTGGAGAGAATAGCTCATTAAAAAGGTCGGAAAACAAATGCTTTTTAAAAATTTTCGAAAAATTTTTTGGTGAATCTGTTTATAGATATTGAACAACTGATTTATAAAAAAAAATTGCGTTTCATATTCACTTTAAATTGTAAAACTTTTATCTGTTTATTTGTAACAAAAGCTATTTTTTTTCTATGGAATACTGACATATTGAAAATAAATCAAGTGTGTGCCTTCAGACAGCAAAAACTAACCTGATTAGTTTATGATTCCCATCAATATGCCATAGGGATAAAGGAGATCTAACATTGTAAATCCGTCTCTCAATTGTAGTAAGTTGAAGAGCTCGCATGAGAACTCCTTCAGGACACACTCGTTTCATTCCATCTTGAATTCTGCGCCACTGAATATTTAAACCCCTTGCTCTCAAAAATCCTCGCATTCTTCTATATCCACAGTTTGGGAACATTGTCAGAATATCAAAGCTAGTGATACACAAAGAAATTTAAATAAGTACAACTGGCAAATAACTCTACAAATAAACATCTGGTAAACAAATGTATCATAAGTTTCTTTTTTAAAAAGAATATTTATATAATAAATAAATAAATATATTTTTTCTTTTCAATGAACTAATCCAATTAGAAATTTGGACTTCATGTTCAAATAGGAATAAAACAGCATTGTGTATGTTTCTAGTCAATAATAGAAAACGCTATGAGGTATAGGAGAACACGAGAAAGGTGTCGGAAAATGATGCAAAGCTGAGTTTTCTGCCTGCTTTTCGACTGTTCTGCTGTACACGTCATAACGTTTTCTATTTCTGTCTAGAAACACAAGCGATAGTCTGTTCTGTTTCTTGTAGAAAATAAGTTCACTTCCATTCTTCTGAAAAACGTTTCTTCCATTGCATGACGTTATCTCTTATTTTTATTCAATTTTATAAAACAGAACCAACCCCATCAGAGTATACGCATTATTTCCAGCTGAACTTCTAAATTTATAACTAAGGCATGAGCAGCTTTATGAACAACACTGAAAGTCTGCATTTCATATTTCCATTTCTGCCACTAACGATAATTTCTTTCTGCGCATCTGCCATTCTTTAAAAATAAATGCGTAGTTAAATCGAGAACAATAGCGGAGTATTCTGCAGTTACTCCATATTAAGTTGATTAAAGAGAATCCTTCCTTTAAGTGCTGATTTTTATTTATAAAAATTTGCTTTAGGTTTGAGGGGGCTGATAAATGGAAGAATTTACTTCTCATTACCCCCAATGACATTTTTGCCATTGGGCTGGCAATGAGCCAAACTTGAAGTGGTACTGTGTGATTAGGCCTGGGCTATTCCATTTTATATGTAGATCCAAGGAAAATTGATAATCCAAGTATAACTGCAGCACATCTTCAGGAATGAGAAAAGATGGTCTTCCGCGAAAACCTGTGGATTTAAATACGACAGTCTCATCCTTTCCAGCTGCTAATGACAATAAACAGTCTTGTGCACTTTTCAGGATATCCCTGATTTCCGTAGAGAAATTAAAAAGTGCTGATGCTCTCTCGACCAGGTTTCTGATTCTACCTAACTGAACACAAAGATCATCTATCCCATCTATATCCTCATGCATTCTTTCATTTAGGCGGCCAATCAACATTTCAATGCTAACACGCAGGCATTCTTTCAGCTCTTGAAATCGTTCATTAGAGACGGCCATATTGCATTGCTCAGTTGTTGTAAATATAGTACCCAGATTCCCGTTGAAAAATTGGTGATGCGGTGAGATGACGAGATGACAGGACGAAACGACAAGATGACACGACAAAACGGCGAGATGACACGACAAAACGACGAGATGACGAGATGACATGAAACGACGAGATGAACATTTTGTCCGGGAATTGAAGCTATAGGCGTGCTAGAGAGTCTTCCATTTTTTGAGGTCGTATCGGTTTGATGAAAGCAAGGCCGCAACAAGGGTTTCGAACGAAGCTTTGTACGGAGCGAGAGGAGTTTTGAGTTTTCTGAAAGATGTCATCCAGTGAACTTCTTGCTCAGACGCTTAAAATACACACAATGTAGACGCCGTTGGCGGTAGACCTACAACAAGAAATATCGAGTGTCATTTTCGAAAGGAGTCATTCCGCTAACTCCAAAAGCATTGCCAAGAGACTTCTAAAGGCACTCAAAGAAATGCCAAACACACTGAAACACAATATGCCAAAAATACTCCAAGAAATGCTTAGGAAATTATGAAGAACTCAAATGAAATTCAAATAAACTCGAAAGAATTCAAAAGATAATGAGAGGAGAAACACTGCCAAACATGGACACGATATTGCATTGGAATTTTTCGAGATAACATTTAATGCATTTATAATATCAGGAAGCCTTGGAATTATACCAGTTACTATGAAGATAAGTTTTTTTTGTATAATCTTGTTTTTGTTTACATTAGTGATGATATTGCTTAACGGTCTATCGTTCGTTCAACTATCACTAGCTAGCGGGTTGGCTCTTGCCGTAGAACATTTCACGAATATGCCAAATTGCGATATTTTTACAAAGACTGTACACTTATCTGTAAATGTTTATCCCAATAAAGAGTATTTATTAGACCGATGTAGTTCTCGTTGGAAATTCTACAGGTAAATGTAGGCATGGAATCACATTCTTCCAAAACTGCAAGAGGACGCTGCCTTTCCGCCTTTTTTGTCCTTGACCTGGGCTGCTTGACGGGCCCAGGGACAGACTTGCTTGGATCTTGGGCAGAATGCTTGTATCAAAACTGCGTTTGGTCCAGTGAGGCAGCGGTCTCGTGATGGGCAACCATGTTAACCGACCCTTGCGGCGTTATGCATAAGGCACATAGACTTTCCCACCTGGCAGGGACTGGGTCTGATGCAAACGATGACGGACCGATTTGCTAAAGCAGACAAGTTGCCTCTTGACAGCTGATACCATTTAATCGTCCATATGTGCTCACGGCACAGTTTGTCCCGAATTCGAGCTTCTTCCAATCTCTCCTTCAGAACAAAACATCTGATGGGTGGACTGGCCAGAGCCGACCGTGCTATTCTTGGCTAAGCAGTGGCATACGACTCTCGACCTGTTTGCAACAGATCGTGTCTCTCAGAATGTCTCATGCAAGGTCTGACCCTGTGTGAATGTACCGGCGCTTCGAGGGCTGCAGAGAAGCTCTGGCAGGAACGGGCTCTGTCAGATCAGAGTCAAAACATGGCTTCGGTTCGGCAATGGGAGCCGTTGTCCCCTCTTCGTTCATACCCGCGACCCGGATCGGCCTGTCGCAAGCACCCTTCACAGCGGGCTTGCACTTGTTCGCAGTGGCGCTGCAAATGAGGCCGTCGCCTCCCAAGATTTCAGGACTCCAGGCACCCAGGCCTAAGACCTAAGCGGTGCCTTGAAACTTGCCTGCTGGCGCGCCGGATACCGAATGCTCTCTGCTGCTACTCTTCCTCTCCCCTCAATACAACGAACCGCATCTCTGCACTCTGAGCACGTCGCCGAAGCGAACCGTGGAACGGAAGCATGGTGCGGGCTGACCCCATGTTGCTGCCAGGCTGCCGCAGCAGGTGTTGTGTGCCCGGTTCTGCCTATGCCGGCAACTCAATCGATGGCGTAGCCCTATGCCCCTACCACCTCCAATGCCACATCTAGCTTCGACATCGACGGGAATGAACGCGGACAGGCTGCTGGCCGCACTCGCAAGGATCGCCAGGCTGCTTGTTGACGGTCCCATCTTGCAGTCGGGTGGATTGGGGGAGGGTCCGTAGATTTCCGAAGTGCACTCAAGCTCTGGAGATGCTCTGCAGCATCGTGGCCTCCGCCTGCTGCACGAGCACCCAGGGACGTGGGCAGGGAGGCCAGCGAGGCGGCTACAAAAAATACCAAAGCCGACTGGCGTCCGCAGGACCTCGGCTCTTCTCAAAGGACGGTAAGAGAGACTACGTAAGACCCTGCGAAAATTGAAAGAGCCCTCTGAGGCTTCCAAGGGGCATCATGGCGGCAATGTATTTCGCGAGCGACTTTCACAGCAATTTCACGACTAAAGCTGGAGCAACAAAAGCTGCGAAAGGTCAACAACCGTCTGGGTCAGGCTG
>JAOBAY020003332.1:0-15543 GCA_025331085.2 Zoanthus sociatus | reverse complement strand
TTTTCATTACTGTAAAAATGAGTTTTTTTAAATGAAGAGTGCAAGATGTTATGTAAATTAACACAGCAATATAAAAATCACTTCAGTAAGTGTTCATACTCTAAGCAAAATATCTCACTAATGCGAATCTATGTTTTGATAGTTTCAAAAATTAACATGGTGGGGCAGAAAATTGGAAACAGGCCAATACCTATTTTGTGTTGCAACTGCGTTTTATTTGCTTTTCTCCAGAATTTTAAAGAATCTGTTTCAAGTACCCAAGTAGCCTAAAATTAACTATGGTTTATATAAGAACCTGTTTAGGCCAAAATAATTATAGGTTCTTCTTTGAGGGATTTTACTTATTTGAGGGTTTTTACTGTACTGTATATGTGTATATATATATATATATACAGGGTAAGCTATATATTAATTACTATTTATAGCATCTGTCTTTGACAGTTCTGCTGCAGCAAACTTTATAAAGTGTGTGAAATAATATAACTGGAGATCTTGTTTCAGTTTGTCCCAGAGCACAGCATTAAAGGGAATCCTCTGCACATAAATACCAATCTTAGTGTAAATGATAAAGTCACACCATTGTGCTCCTGTTACCCCCATTTGTCCCTGCACTTGAGCATAATAGGGATGTGATTCTTTCAACTTGCAGTGAGACTCACTTGTTTTTTCCATGTAAAATTTGGGATCAGAGCATGCATCAATAGGAGAAACATGAAATTTGGTGTAAGGGCATTTAACCTCCGCAAGCCCAAAATGATCAGAACATCCCAGATCAATAACTTTACTCTCTGGGGAAGCACCAAGTATTTGCAGTTCCTTATAAACAACAAATCCACAAGGTAGAACTTTGACTGGTGTCTTTCGCTTGAACATAAACTTATGATATTCGAGGAATGCAGTCTTTTCATATTTTTTACCATGTTCTAAATATTTAGACGTTACATTGCCAGGGTTCATTATGGTCTGTGAAAAGGTTTCATGGTTTCTTTGCCTCTTTGATATTGAATGAAAGTTTGAAGCTGTGAATCGGTACTTCCGTTCACTTTGCCATTCACTGCAGTCTGACTGTTTCCTGGTTTCCTGTTCAATTTTGTTGATCATCAGTTCATCACATTTTAACTTATTTATCAATTTCAGTTCTAGGTCTGTTATGTCTTTTGGGGTAGCCATATCTTGATCTGAAATTCTTAAAGGAAATCTGGGATAATTCAATTCAACCCCATTAGGAACAGGCAGTCTTGGTACACTTGATAGATCAGCAGTTGCCGTAAAATTTGATTCAGTCAGTCCAACTTGATATGATAAATATGAGCCCACTTGGCATTTCCCAAATTGAGTATCGATGTTTACTAAATTCTCATTATCTCCAAGCATATGTGCAAATCCACAGTTTGGGTCAATTTCTTTTAGTTGTTGCTTAAACTTGTTTTCAGCATTGGGATCATGGCAGGGCACATTTCTGGCCTCATATAAATTTGACTTCACTCCAGACCTTTTTCCTGTCTCATCAAGTTTTGTTTTGTTTACAACAACTTCCATAACATGTTGTGGCACTATATTTGCTCCTCCTCCCTTTTTATGCCATTGCTGCAATTGAGAAGTGCAGGCCAGAGTTGCTTGTTGATCTGATTCTTGAGAGAGATCCTTGGTTGAATTACAGCCATACAACGAGAATTTACAGAGTTTAAAGCGACACAGGAACACTGAGCACTTTGTACAGCTCCAGATAAAACACAAAGGGCAAGCTTAAGTTGGTGAGGCGGGTCCTTCTTCTTGAAACTATGGCAGCATTTGGCGGCGAAGTAAAAATATCTTTGATCATGTGCCGACTCAATCTGCTCCAGATACTCGTCTTCAAGAAATGTTTTCGCCTTTCTTAAACTGGTGGGAATTGAATGGTGATCCTTGTCTGCCAAATTTTTTCCAGAACTGATAATGTGTCGATTCATATCAGCCCTGGAAAACTCAGGCATCTTTTCAAGCGACGTTCCCCATCCAGTGCTTGGAAACTTCACACGTTGCACGCCGGGTGGCGACGCTAAGCCATCGATGCTCTTCTGCCTTTCCTTTCTGCGGCTATACAAGTTATTTGGGTCTGGATCTACTATTTTTTTGTCATTCCCAGTTCTTATGTACTCGTGAACTCTAAAAAGTAAGAAAATAATGCCCTGTGAGGATTTCAATTCGAACTAGAAAGCGAGTTGATCATCAAAACATCACACTTCGAACTTAAAGTTAAAAAAATCTACCTTTTTGCCAGCTCGGCTTTCGTTTTGAGACCTTTTCCGCTGTCTCCACGACATTTAAGCCAGAACTTTAACTATTCAACCTTCAATTCTTCTGGTTTTCGACCAAGAGGGGATGCTCCAGGGATGTCGTTTTCGTTTAGAGAGACACTAGGCGATGTAGTTTTGCAAGAAGCTATGTTTAATGTTTCGATCATGACCGGGTGGCCTCGTTTTGACACGCTTGCGATTTCTCGTCTCCAGTCCCTGCGCATTATGAGAACGGTGTATAACTGCTCTTATGATTCCTAGTACATTCTCACTAATGAATGAGACTCCAGTTGAACCTATCACTCATTCTGCCATTCATGCCAACATCTGCTGCCAACATCTCGTACTCTGGCCCAACAGCAACCATGGCAATGATGGAATTGTTGCTTTTGTAATCGAAATAATGGCTCCCACTGTTTGCCGGTTGCTGGATAAGTACACGCTTTCCATCAATGGCAAATAAACCATTTGGAAAATCCCAACGACTCTCAAATTCTCTGAAGTTTGCAGCCAGTCTTCACAGGTGTTTGAATAGGGCCAAATTTCCCAATTATTGTTTCACAGGTCTAAAATATGAAAAAAAATATACATAAAAATTCATGGAGCTTCAGTTCATGTTGAAGTTTTTTGTTTTATATTATAGAATACAAGAACTTTCCTTTTGTGATCTGGCTCTTATACAAGTTTCTATTTTTTCTTAATTTTCTCACTCTTTCCCATTTTATCCATACCTTTTGGGCAAAACCTCCCATTTTTCCTATTTTTTTTTAGCTTGTCAATCCAGTTTAATGTTGGAAACTGAATATAAAATCTTAGGTTATAAACTAATGTTGTGGCCTGTAAAGAAAATTAAACTTGATCGGAGAATCACAATTTGTACTGATCACTCTACTACAGTATAAAAATTTTTGTTTTGATAACGCTATCAAGAGCATACAGTGACAGTTGAGGAAAGCTCCAGATCAGATGTGTCAAATTGAGGTCAGGGAAATTTAAGTCATCCCCATTTGACAACAATAAAGCACAATAGTATTTGTTATTGTCGCAGATGATTTATAATTAGGGTAACAGACAACAGCATAAACAAATCGACCTTCGAACAGAATTTTCAAAACTGCCGTAAAACGTCTGTAACCAAGTGACTTACCTCCAAAACAATGTAGGAAATAGCTGTACGGCTGATGCGAAATTGCTTTTCGAGGGAGGCAAACCTCTCTCCTGTGGTAAGATAGCGGAGAGTCACCACTAATCACTTTCTCGGTTGCATTGCCGATCTCATCATCGTGTCTAGCTTAACCAGAGAAGCTTCTATCGCCCTTAGCAGTTCCTCAAACTTCTCGGCTGGCATGCAAAAGTAATTCTTGTACTTGCTCAAGTCCTCGCACCTTAGCTCCTGAGCAATTTGGAAGAAAGCGCCCCATTCTCGTCTTTCCAGCCATTCCCGGCACCAAACATTCCTATGCCGCTCTGGGAACTTTCATCTTACTCTTCATCATCAATAGCATCAATGAACAACATCAAACATACAAATTCTTGTCTTCGTCGGGGACCCCACTTGATCGACACCATCTTGTTTGTTTGCACAAAGTGGTATTTCATTGTTCAATGTATAGTTTTTATTCGCTTAAAATCAACAGCACAGCAATTTCTATTGTTTACTAAATTTACGATAAATTTACACAACATGCAAAGAAAAATACAAAGTTTAACTAAATTTTACAACGTGGTTTCAGCAACAAAATGAATTTGTATAATCGCTATCTAGGAAATAACTCCAACAGAATTGAACAGGAGCCTCAAGAAATTTTATGTGACCGCAAGAAACAAAATGGCAGACATTATCACAAGAAGTTTCTCACCTGAACTCGTGCAGTACTTGACCGCCATTAAAGAAATCTTCCCCACAACAGGCCTTTTCTCATTGTTGGCAACAGTTTGTTTTCTGGTGCCAATAAAACTTTAAACAACCTTCTCAAGACTCTGTCGAAGACCTGTGAAAAAGCTCCAAATATTCACAAAAGTCCGCTTACAAAGGATCACATTGAAAAACAGATTGAGGAAGAGGAGCTTGTAAATTACGACAGTAGAAATTCAATTTTGTTGAAGAATCTGGCCGCAATGTAACAGATAGTGATAGGGCTGTGACAGAACCACAACCAACTGCTGTTAATCGTTTACGAACGGTTCGTCCAGCAGTGGAAGCAAACTACGACTTCTTAGGAATTCAAGATGGCCAGCAGCTCTTAAATGGACTCATTCCTGGCTGCACTTTTAACGAATGCAGTTTTTAATTCAAGATAAAACTTCCAAGTTCAAGCGACGGAAAGTAATTAGTTCAGGACGCGATTGCTCATTTTGCATTACCTGAAGATTTTTTTTTCAGGTAATTTCCTTATTGATCAATCAAAATTTTTGCAAATCAATGTGACTTTGACACAGTTTAGTCATGTGATCATAAGTTCGCGCGTTACCAAAGACTGGTTGTGAAACTTGTTTTTGCCCAGATTTTAAAAATTTTTTTGAAATGAACTTATTTTGAACAAGTACTATTCACCTGTTAGGTTACAGTGCTGCACGCCGTACCGTGAACACCCAGAAAGTTTTTTTTACATCTTTATGACATATTAATTTTTTGACATATTTTTGACAAGTTGATACAGGCGGGACAGAATTAGGCGGGAAACCAAATATGACTGTAGCGCTGGACTTTTAAAAGCTCACGGTTGCAAAATATATTCTGAAATACTGATCAAGAGTTCTACAATGCGATACACTCGATTTCAAAGTACTTGTAAGTTGTCCTTTTCCAAAATATTTGAACTCGGGTCTGCTTGATCCGTTCTTTTTTTTACGACCTGACAGTTGTCTAGTTGATGAAATTATATTTCTATTCAATTTTTTACTAGCTGATGTTCAGCTTCGACTAACCAGGTATGGTGGAAGCTTTGATAATGGAAGAGCCCTACCTCTAATGTACAGAGAACGAGTGCTGGACCTTTATCATGATGGATTTGGCAACCGTCAAATCGCACGGGAAATTCGTTCGAGCCCCGGTTTTGTACAGAACAAAATAATGTTTTATAATGAACAAAATACATCTCTCAGAGGCTTTAGAGTAGGCTTTCCAAGTCCCAAAATCGATGAACAAGTCGTGGAGTATATTGAGGTACAAAAACTAATGAAACCAAGCACTTACTCGACCGAAATACAACAGAGGCTTCTACTTGATGGCGTAGTTCATCCTGCCATTCTACCGAGCGTATCACAGATCAACAAGGTCATTCGCAGAGAACTTGTAATGACGAGAAATAAACTTACAACTATTCCACTCGAATCTACAACCCCTGAAACAACAACAGCTATTGATGATTTTCTTACTGAAATAGCAAACATCAACCCAGTTACCCTGCATTTCTTTGACGAATCCAGCGTAATCAAAACTACAGGGAACAGAAACTATGGGAGCGCGCCAGTAGGTCAGGCTGCTTTCGAAATTCAGCGCTACGCGTCTAATGCAAATTTTACAATAAATCTTTTGCATTCATTTTCCGGCGTTGATTTTTACAATATACTCAAATGGATTTGAAATGCTAAACGTCTTTGACCAAGTTCTTCAAGAGCATCGAGCTGATGGAAGTGCAGTGCTAGAGCGGGGAGACTGCGTGGTCATGGATAATTGTGGCTTCCACCACGGTCATCGCATTGAACCAGTGCTCAGGGAAATGCTAGCCGATTGCGGTGTAAGACTATTATTTCAGCCACCTTACTCACCCCATTTCAACACTTGTGAACATTGCTTCAATGAGATAAAGGCATTTTTACGTCGCCACCAGATGCTAGCTGTCAATGAAACCAAAATCGCAATAGCACAGGCGATGCTCAACATTACTGCCAATAGCTCGTATGCATATTTCAAGCACTGTGGATACCTTTTATGAGCAACATTTTTATTACCTTTTTGTAAATCAGATCATAGAACTCAACTAAAAAAATGTTACAAGATATCCCTGAACACAACAGATCATATTTACAAAGTTTGCTGTTTGTTGACATTGTTCCTGTTGAGTTGCAAAATACATATCACTATAGATGTAGTATAAACGATGTACAACTGTAAGTTGCGGAATATAAACGAAGGTTTGTTTAGCTAACAACTGCATAAGTAAAACATTGCCAGGAAAATCAACAAATGAACGACAATCTGAAATTCGCAACGCTATGAATCTGAGCTATTTGTTATTCAACCTTGATAAACATTTCCCACGTTCAAATAAATCAGTTTTCAGGAACCGTTGAGTTCGCTTTATTTACATTAATTTTACTCCAGCAAAACAACGCGAGAAATTTAACTCAACCCTAAAAACACAACATTACAGGAAGTGAAATAAGATGCCTTCTATCCTGTGAGTGTGGTGACACGCTCCATTTATAAATAGATGTTTATATTCGAGTTCTCGTACTGATCTATAATCAACGGAAGTTTCCAGTCTTCGTCTTCACACCAGTCGGGAACCTTTTTGAGCGCTCTTTGCAAAATCATCAGATCCCTATCCAACCGGCTTCTGTTTGCATACTTTACTTGGTTTTGCGCCCTCAATCTAGGTCTCATAACAAAGAAAAACGAAGATTTTACGCGCTCACGTGCGGCCGTGAAACTTTTGAGATTGGTTTCCTCTTCTTGTGCCTTGTTTTCCAGAGATCTAATTTCACGCTGAAGTTGGCTAATTTTCTTTTTGTGTTCAGGATGCTTTTCTATTATTTTACACACACTGTCTGTGCAAGGAGGTTTTGAGCATTTTGCTTTTGTGTGACCACTGCAATGACAATTGTTACAGAGTCGAACTCGAATATCGCTTGTAGTCCAAAGGACTTTCATCGGCATTTTTTGGAGCTGTTATAGTTGCGAGATGCGCGCCAGGTTTTGGTGTGAAAGACAAATGTTTTGGTTGCAGCAACTTGAATTCGTTAGAAACTGAAGAACTCAGCATTTCCACGTCCAATCGTCTCAGTTTTTTCGGTAGTGGTGAATCTAATTCGCTTGCCTGAAGAAATATCTTTCCGTAGTCCCGATCCTTGACTTCTTTTGCACTTCTTAGCCTTTCCCCGAAAGCAAAATCATCAGGATCTTCCGACAGATTGATCATGTCGCCGTCTTCGTCACGATATCTTACACGAATGTTTGAGGCGGGTAAGTGTGCAAACGGTGAACAGTTTTGTTTTATCGCCTGCAAAAGCTTAGTAAAGGAGATATCCTTGATCAAGAAAGTACTAAATCTTTCCTCTCCGTACTTAACTTTCACCTGGTACGTTGCTGCGAGATCTACTCCGCCTTACAAGGCAAACTCGTCAAAAATATGTCAAAAAAATGTAAAAAAAACTGCCTGGGTGTTCATGGTACTGCGCGCAGCACTGTAATACTAAAACAATTATCTCCCTCAGTGTCGGTGCCTAGCGAAAGATATTTACCTCGCCGCTCGGTAAATATCCATCACTAGTCACCTCCACTTCTGGGGAAAACTGTTAACTAGTCTCTATCAAAGTGAAGCTTGTCATTGTGAGAACCACGTCTATAATTTTACGGAAGTCATTTGATGGTTGGCAATTGAATGCGAATGCGTAGAATTATAAAAACTGCAGTAAAACTTTGAAACTTGTTTGAAAATATTCTACTATAATCGATAATATAAACGTTGTTTCTGTTATTTCACATATAATCAACTCAAAATTTACCTTTTAAATACAAATTTTCCTATCTTTTTTTCACATTTTTCTACGCAACAAAAAAAGATTTGTCGTTTCGGCGATTCTGATGGTCAGTTTCCTTCCGGTGGTTTCGTTCCGGTGGTTTCGTTTCCGAGTTCCTGATTTTACCACATGACCAATGAAATCGGTAATCCTTGGCCTTGCCATTTTTAAACTTTACAGATTGTGAGGTACTGGGTAAACGAATTGGAAAGTTGAGACGTCGACAGTGCTCCTGCTGTTGATCCCGCGTTCGACTTTGAAGTGAAATAACTATAAATATTGTATACTCAACTAACACATTGAAAATGTTACATACTGTGATTAATGCCTTTGCTCATGTTGGATTCTCTTTTATCCAATTAATATTCTATTCCACAATTTTGTCCATTTTCTTATGGATGTTATGGAATCTGCTTCCTCGAGGCAAGATAAACCTTCACGGCAACAAATACGTACTTATCATTGGCTGTGACTCAGGGTTCGGTAAAGAAACCGCCATTCGCCTGGATCAAATAGGGTTTAATGTAATTGCTACGTGTTTGACTGAAAAAGGTGAAAATAGTTTAAGGTTTGTGTGTAGCAAGAGGCTGAAGACAGTGCAACTGGATGTCACAAAACCAGAAATGATTCGAGAGGTCTATGCACAAGTAATGGTAACAATTCCCCAGAGAACTGGTTAGTAGCTGCGTTTGATTGAAAACTAAATGGAAATTAGGTAGAATCATCAGAGGTTGTAATTCTTTTGCGATGCAGATCGACATTTTCGATTTCGATTCATCATTTTTTTTTAAATTCCTAGGCCTAGTTTCTCGCCCCTGGGATTTTTGGAAGTGACATAAATGAGTCCTGTCTCCTGATCTCCATGGTTCAATATCTGGCACATGTATGATGCCCCTCCCCTGAATCTCAATTGATCTGAATTGAAGGTTTTCCTCTGTTTTCCTCGCTCTACCAATTCAGCTTTTAAACTAAGATGTCATAAAGTTTAGTTATATTAACTTTAGTTGTATAGTTCAGAAGATTTAAGTCCTTATTTATTATTAACTAACAAATCAAGGCTTATTTTGGTGTCATCCAAAGGCAGTAAGCCAAGGTCTACCAATAAGCACCCAACTGTTTATATTTACTCCCTATGGACTAAACAAGCTGTGCAAACAAAAATCCAAAGAAAACAGTATAATTCTAGTTAACCAGCCAGAAACTAATATAAGCTGCTTTAAAATTTATGTAGTAGTTGTTATTTAAACAACAGTAAATCTAGCCAGGCAATTAACATTGGTTTTTAATGGACTTTGTGATTTTTAATTTTTTTAATATTTTAATTAGGTGATGACGGGTTGAATGCAGCTTACAAGTTATATTGATATTATAACACTGCACATTTACTTTTGTAAACTTTTTACAATTTCCTTCATCATGTTATGTGTTAATTGAAACATTTGCTTATCAAATGATTTTGTATCAAATAAAAAAAGAACAAGTTTAGATTTAGAATTTTTTAAATAACTGTGTACACATGTCATATGGTAAGTTGAAGAAGGCTGAGTCAGCCAAAACATTTTTATTAAACTTGTGAGATGTTTTGTCTTCCTTTTTAAACCTTTTGGACATTTTAAATATAATATTTATAGATTTATATACTAGAAGTAACTGTTAGTTAGATATTGATTGCCGTCTGTAATTTCAAATGTCTATTAAGTCTAAAAACAGAGTTACAAACATTGTGCAAGGATGATTTATATTATTTTATTTCTATTTGAATACAGTAACGAAGTGCAGGCGTTTTGAAATGTCTTTCAATGCATCGCATTTTTTATATATCTGTTAGATTTATTTTTATATTTGTTTTTTGTGTTTATATTTATATTTAATTTTTGTTTTACCTGTTAGATTAATTCATAATTTGTTAGATCTGTTAGATTTATTTTTGTTGGATCAAATAATTTTTTGCATCCCAAATTCAAATAGTTTTCTTGGTTCTGATGTACAACTAAGGACAGGGAACTCGGTAAATGGCGAGCTTCGTGACATATCAATCATGCAATCCATGCGTACCAGTGGGAAGTCCAAAAATTCACTTTAACTAAAAAACTGACAAGTCCCTATAACATGCTGCTGGCCATGTCAAAATTAGTCTACAGGCTCCCTCTTGGTCACCCGCAATAATCATACATCTGCATGCCTATAAATGTTGTGAATTTAAACTTGCATGATTACTTTCAATGTAAATTGCATTACTGTTTATCATGCTTTTGGTCAATCTTTCCTGGAGCTGATGATTTTAAAATACATGTACTATTATTTCAAAATAGTAAATTTTAAAATAATATTAAAAATCAAAGATATTTTCTTTATCTTTGAATTTGATAAAGGTACTCATTACATGTAGTAATGAGGCAAATGCTAGTAAAAATAAAGCTTTGCCAGCTAGTACCTTTATCAAAGATTGTTGTTCCAACAGTATTCTTTTAAATCTCCCTGCATTGTAGGACTATGGGGATTGGTGAACAATGCTGGCATAATGCAACTGGCACCAATAGAATGGCAGTCGATAAAGCACTTCAAGTGGGTTGCTGAAGTCAACCTGTGGGGGTTGATTGACGTCACCAAAGTGTTTCTACCCCTGGTCAAACAAGCTAAAGGTCGAATTGTGAATGTCAGTAGCATGGCTGGTAAGAAATGAATATCTTAATTTTTGCATTGTTTTAAAACCAGTCAGACTAGCTGGTTTAGCCAGAAGTTTTGTCTCTAGACACACAAAAAAAAATTATGTCTCATTAATAGACAGCAACTGCTCACTTTTATGATCAAAGGAATAGCTTTGCTCTATCTTCTTAGACCATTGTAATTGTTTTTTTGGTTAAGGGGGGCAAAACAGTATGGTCATATTTTTAACAGTTGGCAGAGAATTGTGAAGGAGGATTTGAGAAAAAAAGTTTGAGCTGTAACAAATACTTATGCCACAATATATATGAATAACCATGCTTCTTCGAATAATATTCAAACGGGAATATCATTTTTTTAACGCTGATATAAAATGAGTGAAAGATCGGCTGTGTCTGAAATAATGATAAGGATATTGCTAAGAAAGTCAAAGCACATTAATTTAGCAGCAAAGTTTTTGTTAATTCGACACAAAATCTTAATACTATCCCCTCATCCAGGAATGGACCAAAATCAAAATAATTGTTACTCATGTTATTGACCCAGTATTTTAATCATAAAAGTACTTCACTATTAAACCTTCTATTGTGGCATTTTAAGGTCAAGTTAGTGCTCCCCTATACGCGTCATACAGCATTACCAAATATGGCATTGAGGCTTTCTCGGATGCCCTAAGACGAGAGATGAAGCCATGGAATGTGAAGGTTGCTATTATTGAACCAGGAGGCTTCAAGACGCCTCTCGTAGATCCCATGGTCAATTTACCACACTTGCAGGAAATGTGGAACAATTTAAGTGAGGAATTGAAGAAAGAGTATGGAGACGACTGTGTTCAGAGGCGTAAGTAAACTACTGATGAATATTGGTGTTATATTTGGTTTGACTACCGTGTACGTTTTATCTGTTCCAGTGCATGCCGTTTGAAAATCCTTGGCGAGTAAAAAAAAAGCTCACTTGAGTCTTGACATAACTGAAGTGAGCGATTTTTATCTTAGTGTCCATAAACAATGTTGTTCTCTTTGAACAATTTTCTCTCTAAACCCGACACAAATAAAAGCTTTCCTTCAATTGGAGGTAAACAGTGAAGCAAATGAAACATGTGCCTTTTGTTGTTTGACGAGGCGGGCGATTTGCCGTGAGCAGGTGATCTATTTATCGCTCTTCTCAGATTGATTTTGCGCGAGCAATGGCGAGCGAGAGCGATCGCTCGCCTTAAACGACGAGCTCTGCTGTTCTCCATTATATTTTATTTTATGTTTTGTTATCTTCTTTTCTTTTTTACTTGGGTATAACCTGTCCTTCCTTCGTGTCTGGCTACATGTCTGTTGTCTTCCTTCCTCCCGCCTTTCGTTATTCCCTTCCTTCCTTTTTCTTATTCTTCCTTGTTCAATTTCTTTGTTCCTTCCTTCCTTCCTCCCTCACCCCTCCCTCCCTTTTTTCTATCCTTACCCCCCTCCCTTTGTTTTCTTTCCGTTTTACATCTTTCCCTTCTCATATTCCCACCATTCTAGCTATCTGTTAATGAAAGTCTTTTCCTAATTTGTTTCAGAAACTAAGTTGGCAACTGAAGCCACTGAGTACGCCAGTTCTCACACCTATCTCGTTTGCGACGCCATTGTGGATGCTATTACGTCACTCTCTCCGCGGTCGCGTTACCGCGTTTTTAATAATTTTCTTACGTATATATTTTTTATCATTGGCTGGTTGCCAGCCACCGTAGGAGATACGTTTTTTTGTTTCACTTTTCGCGATATTTTCGCTAAAGTAAACCATAATAAATAATGATGATGACGAGGAAGACCAAAATTAAGGAGAAATAGCCCAAGGATTTGATAATAGGGACTTTAAGATGCGAGGACGGCAACAATGACGCGAACGGCAAAGAACAATAGCCCTAATTACTGAATACAATAGCTGCACGTTGGGATGTAGCAAGCTGGCCACCTGCTCTCCGTCTTCTTCACTGATACGCCGTGGAAAGTTCACTTTTGAGCCTCTGTGAACAACGTGAACGCAAACAAAATTTAGCCTTCTTGTTTGCCTTCGAGAATGAAGTATTTACCTTTACTGTTCGAGAATCTTGTGCAAAGTTTAAAGGGAAAATCTATCGATGATCTAAAACGGAAAAACTAAACGAGAAATAATATTTTTCACATTTTTCTTTGCTCCTGGACTCGTTTCTTAAAGTCCCTAATGATGGTAGTGACGATAGAAATGTTAAATAGAGAATACTTCATGGAAAGTGCCCACGTATGTACGGTTTTTATTCACGAGTCGTTAAGTATCATAATGCGCACACTTGTTCGTTTTATGATACAAAACGACAAGTGAATAAAAACTGTACATAGCGTTTTCTGTGTTTTTTTCTGTTTATTATATGCATTTCGAGATTCCTTTTTCAGTTTATAAACTTGAGAAACTTTTTAATCATGTTAATAGTTTTTCTAACTATGTCTGTGTGTAATAACATAAAAAAGCATGATCTCTAATTTCACAATTTCGTCATTTAATCCGAAAACCAAAAGCAAACTTTTGCATTGAAGAAAAAAGTTTTAATGCTCACTTGTTTCTGCACTGTTCACAGCCGCAACTTGTTTTTATTTTTTAAAATTTGCTTTTGACATAAGATCGGCCATTCTTGTAGTTTTTCGGTAGAAAATCTGTTGACATCTCTTTCTTCTCGCTAGCTCGTTGAGTGATTCCAAAGCCAATTGCAAATAAGGTTTTCTTTCAGCTATTTGAGTTTTAGTTTTTCCCAGTAAATCTTTCATTACAATTTTGAATAACTTTCACAAGCCATGCAGCACTTTTCATTCGTACGGCAAAAAATTTCAAATTAATGTTGTTGCTTCTCATTGGACGTACAATTTTTCTCACACGTGAAAAAAGCGATGCGCGGCTCCTTATTGGACGTATCGTTTTTCTCACACGTAAAATGACAATAGGCAGATTATGGTTGGCTAAAAGCAATGAATGAACGAAAATTTACTGTATGGAAACTTGGTAAGTAAATCTCGATATTCATGATATATAATACTGGTTATATATGACAAAGATTTAGTTTTTGATAGTAGATTAAGTATTGCCAATACTAATGATGTTAATGATGATGACGACAAAGACATCTCCAGGCAGCAAATAAAAAACAAACAATGAATATAACGAACAAGCTCAAAAGTCTGTTTCGTTTGGTTGCCTTCTTAAAGCTGATTTACACCAGTGAATTAAGCGGAGTCGGACACAGAAGCGGAGACGTAAGGTTTTTACGTTCGTGTGTACAGGGTTCGCACGTCCTGGAAAATCCTGGAAAAGTCCTTGAATTTTAGAAATCAAAATCCAGGCCTGGAAAAGTCCTGGAAAAATGGAATTTTGAAAAATGTCCTTGAAAGGTCCTGGAAAATTGCAAAAATAAATAAAAAAACTACCGAGAAATAAATAAGCACATTCTGTTTTGTACAAATTAATTCCATAGTCTATTTCGTTTGTTTGGTTTTGCAACACTCGCAAAAAGTGCATAGAGAGAGAGAGAGAGACGGGTATGCACAAAAGGTTGGGTCTTGACAATGAGAAATGAAATGCTCAATTTAAGCCCCCCTTTTTGGATAGCGAAATCACATGTTTCTTTTGAGTTTTCGCAGTGAATTTTGCTTTGCATAAGGTTAATATTTGAATACTATTTAAGTAGAGATTTACATAAACACATGAGCAAGAGGGTCTGTCGCTATAATTTTGCCAGGGAGTAAAAACCTGAGTACAAAAAATGGCTGCAAGAGGACAACAAAAATGACACAAAGGCGGTTTGTCGAGTTTGTAGAAAGAGTTTTAGCATTGCAAATATGGGAGAGGCGACTCTGAAAATTCACATAAAAAAGTCGCAAATTCCGGGTAAACTTACAAAACATAGACCTCTTTCATAAATGGCGACCATTTCAGTATTCTTTTGTCCATATTCATATTAGCCTCACTAGCCTCGTTTGGAATAAGATAATCTTTTGAATTTTCTGCTCAAATGCGAGGCTAGTGAGGCTAATTTCAAAGAAGACAAAAGAATACTAAAATGAGCGCCATTTATGAAAAAGGTCTATGAGCAAAATATTAAAATTGTTTCTTAAGGAAGAAGCATATCGATATTTAGTTCAACTTCTTCGAGATCAGGAATTACTCCTGTCTCTTCATCTTCATCAACATCTACTCCGTCAACTCCTTCGGTTTGACTCTCTCAGTCGCGACTGAAACTGTTGTCAGATGACGTCTGCAAAGCCGAGGTACTGTCGGTTTTGAAAAACGTTTTTTCTCACTACAGTTACCACTCAAGTGAGGAAATAAACCTATTCCAGGAGATGTTTTCTGACAGCAACATTGCCAAATTGTTCAAGAGTGGGGAAAAGAAAACAGCGTACATTGCTAGCTACAGCCTTGCTCCTTGCTTCAAAGTCCAGATAATCAACTTTGAACAATATGTCTGTGCCTTACTTTGTCCATATGTTCGACGAGAGTTTATGTGTTTTGACACACTCAAAACAAATAGACTGTCATGTGTAATTTTAGGATGATATCCAAAAATGTGTTACCACTCGCTACCTGGGAGCACAATTTATGGGTCATGGTGATGCTAGTAAGCTGTTGGAACACTTCGTTGAGTCACTTAAAGGGTTGAAACAAAAGAACATTTTACAGATCTCCATGGATGGTCCAAACGTGAATTGGAAGTTTTACAGAGATATGTACACTGAATTATTTGATGATCCAGGTGGCCCTAAACCTGTAGAACTAGGAAGTTCCGGCCATCACATATAGTACACAGGGCATTCAAATATGGTTGCACTGCATCCGAGTGGGACTTTAAGTCGGTTCTTTG
>JAOBAY020003248.1:0-15549 GCA_025331085.2 Zoanthus sociatus | reverse complement strand
ATAAGGAGGACGACAGGACTGAACTGTGCAAGTACTGAGAACTGGCGCTCTCATTTAACTATTTGAAAAAAATAAACTGATCAATTAGCCCATAGTATATTTTACGTGTGAAAACCATTTAAACATAAATAGAAAAATAACTAGCGGTAAACTAGTTTGAACAGTTTGAACATAAAGAATGTTCTTGTTTTATTTTCTTTTGCATATTAAAATGTTTCTCTTTTACTCGGCAACTGGTCAGATTTAATGTCTTTGGTAAAATAAATGAGCCGCTGTTTGCTCACCATGCTGCCTTGACGTCACAAGGTTAACGCACTGTAATTGGCCTCTTTGACATTCGGTCATAAAATCTTACCTTACTTATATATTTCGAGTGGATAACTCAAGATTTTTTCCGTCTGCCTGAACCTCGTACGGCTCTTTAGTGCTGCCGTCTCTCCAGCCTCGTGTCTTTGCTCGCTGTCTCATTGTCAATAATATGTATCTTTATAATATGCAAGAGTGTCAAAACAGCTTTGAAACTTCGCGTTGGTTTTTGATAAACTGTAATTTTTGCTGTAAATACAAGCTATTTAGTGTGAGCTAACAATCGCTGAGAGTCATGGTAATTAACGCTTGCCAAACATCAATTGGACGCAATCTAGAACAAATAGGACTTATACAACTGTTGCAAGGCCAGCTCACTACCAAACTTTCCTTTTCAAAACCTTCCATGAGCCGATTGCATCACGAGGAAGTCACTCGATTAAAAATGCGTTGGTTCTGGTGACTATGGCCGGTTCGTGTTATACGACCTTCGTATTATAAAAAAAGCCAATCAAAAGAGCAGAACAAATGACAGAATCACGGATATTGAAATAACTACGACGCAGAAAAAAAGCTTTTTAAGTTTTAGATAATCAAATACAAGGTATAATATTTTGCATTTCCTTTTTTGATGTGATTTAGTTATGGAAAAGGAATCAAGAGAACCACGATTTATCAGCTCAGAGTGCGTATATGGCGGGATTCCATTTCCAATGGTTACTGGCCGAGTCCAGACGCGTCTTCCTGACTCGGCATTAGAGTTCCTTGGATTATCATCAAAAAGCCAAAATCGTTCTCATTCTCAGAGCTCTGCCAGTTTTAAAGACTTACCCAAACGTTATGAGGAAACTCTTTCAAGACATAGAATTCAACTGACACGAAAAGCGTTCCCTTTAAAGGAAAACAAGTCGGATTTCAAGTCAGCAATGGAAACGGAAGAAACAAATTCAAATACAGAACAGAAAGACACGGCTAGATGTGCTACTGTTGTTGTTAACTATAAACAATACAATAAACCATTACTCCCCACAAGATCAAAATACCATCGTGAGACGCCGTTTCAGAGGTTTTGTGAACAGAACGTCGATAGACTACAAAAGAGACGCTACAACAACGAAAGCTCCAAACCAATTATTCTACCGAATATCGTAAAAATCTCTCCAGATAAAACCTTTTTTCAATTTGATCATCCAAAGACAAGAACAGCATGGACTGCTAGCCCACAGAATGCCAACGGCAACTGAATGAAGAAAGAAAAATTCCTTTTAGGATTCTTCACTGAAGTTGAAAGAACGTTAAAAATGTACCTTTGGTATTGTAACAAATGAATTCGCTTGAGCGTTAATGCAATAATGCGTATAGTTGATAGAAAAAGTAATGTTTTGCAGATGTATGTAGTGATAATTACAAAACACCTAAAGACAAGAGTATAATAAACTCTTCCATGATGAAAAATGTTTCGACATAATCTTCTGATACATGCATGTATTCAATATAAGCAGCGTTTATTGTGCAATTTGCACACAGTATTATTGTGAAGATAAAGCTACACTAATTGTCTTTTTCGACGCTCATTATAAGCTCCACAAAACATAATTAACTTTACTTCCTACCTCAAGCAAGGTAAAGCTATTACAATTGTGAGTCAAGAAATAAAATTAACATTTTATGTACATATGAACCTTATTGAGGTCATTGAGTGGATTGTACTTTTAAATTTCTTTCAGTTTAATTTTTACTTTGTAATGTTGTGTACATTGATCCTTCGATTTTCGGCTCACAGATCTCGACGGCTCACAAGTGTTACGGAAAACAACAAAAGTTCATGAACTAAACACATTCGGAATAACTATAGAATACCCCGCCACAGTCCTTTTAGATATAATTCAGCACATTTGTTTTTTAGGGAACGACGAATGCCCTGAATATAATAAATCACCATGTCATTACCAATAGTTGCGGGGTATTCTATAGTTGTGCCGAACTTTCAACCATCTTAGCATTTTTTGTGGTATGCAACTGAGTTATAGTAACGGAACTTGTTGAGAGGTGATCCTATATTCTCTGTAAATTAGGTTCAAGGTGTTGAAACTGTGGTTAGGCATCTTGGCTTTGACTTTGTCTTCCTCTCTTTTTTATAGCAACCATGGAGATTATCAACACAAAGTACCAAGTTTAGCTACCATCATATGTTTTAGGAGTGGAAAGGGTGCCGATCCCACGTTTTAACACTACACCCTTTCTTATGTTATAAGAATGAGGTAACTTTTAGCTGAGTCATGGCTGTTCTAAACATTTTTGCGCTTTCAGACGTAAATTGTTCCTAAATTGTTCTTATTTCCTAACATTTCCAAACAGCACTAAATTCGCCATAGTGTAATTGGACGTCTAATAGTTATACACTCTTATTTTATAAGAATATTGTTTTTCGGACGGAAGATGGATATTTTTATTTTTATGGCCGATTTTAGGCTGAAAATATTCTTACCAATGTTCTTATTGGTATCATGGAATGATAATGTTAAAGAACTTCAAAGTTATAAATAGCCGATTTGTACAAGGCTTTGCCATTTGGGATTAGAGTGCAATTATACTGACATGCATGCAATCAGTACTAGATGTTTTTTTTTCAAACATGCAAAATTATATTTTTAACAAAACCTGATGAGCCTCAGCATTATTCTTAAAATGTTCTTAAAATTTGACCATTTTCAGCCTCGATATTCATATAACGTTATAAGGTATATTCTTATAATAAAAAAGTGTACCATAATTTTGTTGCAAAACTGAACAGATTCGATTCCAAACAAAGCGTTTCATCATACAGTGTCAAACATTATCCAACGCGTGGGAGCATTCAAGTTTTTTTTTTTTGTTACCATTATTGATTCGGCCCAGCCGGCTTTTAAAACAAAAGGCACTCAAACGTACATGTGTCTACTGCCATTTCTTGCTGCATGTTGTTTTTTTGCGGGGGAAACTGAAACGAGAAGTCCATGTTTTGCGTTGATTTATTTGATTGAATAAAGAATACTGTCCAAAACACAAGCTTGCAGAGCCCACACACTCTAACGCAAGTGAGTCCTTCGTGCGATTTCACTTGTGATTGGTCAAAATTAAACACGTAACCGACTCCTTGGCAACAAAGATTAAGCACACAAGGGTCGCTCGTTGCGATTTCATATGTGATTAGACGACCGACTCTCTTCGGCATCATGGATCACTTATTGATTAGCGACTGCATACCGACAAGTTAACAAACTTTCTTTCCATACCTGCGTATGCGCAGTAGACAGTGGTCTAATAGCAAGAATACGCCACCATGTACTATTAAACACCCTTCTCAAAATTTATCAGTCAATCGTATTTCCATACGTGTATTGTTCTACAAAAGCGAGCGCTCCGCCTTATTTCCTTTTGTAATACTAGATCCCATGCTATCCCATTGTTTACCTCTTCTATAAATATTCTGCCAATTAACATGCTTTTATACTTCGAAACAGTGCAGTATCCACCCTTATCCATCATATCTTTAATAATTCTGTACCGAAGAACAATCAGAAACTTTTTAATCGCTCATCTTGAACTAGCATTCCTAAATGTAATACACGTTCATCAGCTATGACAACAGTTATGTCAACAAGTCAGGACGTAGCCTAAAGTTGAATTATTTTGCTAACCTTGGTATTAAGAATCTGGGTACGAGGCTGCTTTGGAATGAGATTATGGAATCCTTACTGGCGTGTGCTTACAATAAAATCATTCAAAAAAAACGAACTAGGAAATTTCTGTTTGCAATACTCGAAGTTGAGAATGCTTTTCTTGACGTTTAACCCGTGATAACAAAACTGAATAATCATTATTATCACACCTTTAATTTTCTTCTAGATCAGTTTCTTTATTCATTTCGTTCAATAATATTGCAATAATTAAATGTAACTTTTCTTCAGTTTGTCTTTTGTGTACATAATCCAAATGTGTCTTGTTAGTTTTTTAAATTATGAAAACATCGTTTCTAGTTAGTTCATGTTGGCGTCATACGCGTGTATGACCTGATGTAAAATATAAATATATTATCTTTCAAAATAAACTTGAACTTGAACTTGAACTTGTGTAGAAGTGTATGATTTTATTTGACACTGAAATGAAGACTGCGTAAAGTGCAACAAGGTTTAAGTTTTAAAAGAGACAAAACAACTTCAGTTCAACTTAGCATTGTCCTTCAACTGCATGTTTTTTTTAAATTTATCTTTTGACGATATTAAACTTCTAATTAGGTTTTTGACAACTATTAACAAATAAAAATCCAAGATTTTTCCAATCAATAACATCATCATTCAGGGATTAAGAAGAAACACATTCCGCATATCTGTTTGTGGAATATTTATAACTTCCATTGTATTTCAATGACTCGAGCTTGTTGAAAAAAAAAACAGTTGAAATTTTAAAAAATTTAATTAAGTTTCTCGTAGAGTAGATACAACGTGTATTAGTATAAGCCTACTAACGCCTAACGGTCTAACACGAATCCTGCATTCTGATTGGCTACTCTACTAGAGGTCTATTTGTGATAGCCCACTAGTTGAAAAAAGATAGCGGATCAAAATAGTAATGATATCCATTTTGCTATAATATCAGAGGATTTTATCGGTAATTTCATTTGTACATCCATTTTTGACCGATTAGTAGGTTTATAATAGAACAATTAGACCTCTCGGCCTCATGGGCTACGAGTTTGAATAGCTCTCTTCGTCCTCGAGGTCTAATTGTTAAATAGACAATCAATGGTTGACATTTCTTTTCTGTCGGTACGAGTATATTCATAAGGGGCTGAGTGACGTTTCAAGCGTTAGCCGCCGTTGGTCGGGGCAACCGAAATGGCGAAAAGATACAACCCTAATTAAATAATTACAGCTATGATCACGAAGTTTCAAGCCTTGAGTTGTATACAATTGTTCCGTTTGCATAAAGCAGTCTTTTTCTTCAACTGAACAGCGTAGCATACACTCATGATGTTTTTCAACATTCAGTCAGCTCTAGCAACTTGTGCAACAGTTTTCCTCAATCCGACGTTCCGTATTTAAAACGTCCATAAAAAACAACGACTGCTAAAAATTAATTGACAATTTTTATGACAATTTTTATTTGTTTTTAAACTTAAATATTGCGGTCGGTGTATGAAGGTTGAGAAAGAATGTCTTTATTGCAAAAACAATACTTCACAATTACACTAAACATTAAAACCTTTTACAAAATCCAATGCATGCTAATTTTATGTAAAAGTCCTCAAAGTACTCTCAAGTGAATAATTACTGAATAACAGAGATATTATTGAGTGGGTCATTGTATTGTCTGTAACGCTGCTCAAATTATCTGTAATAGCCGTGGTGATTGCCTCAAGTAGTAATAGGAAATGCCTCCCGCGAAGTATCTTTTTAACTTTATGTTGGGGGCAATTGTTTTAAAAGCCAGAGTATTTCATTGAGGTTGGATGTTAACTGCAATTACAAGCTTGGCCTTAGTGAGCTTCGAAGTAAGAAACAACTATTTAAGCTCAAAGTAACGAATCCACGAAAACTTGAGACGCTTTCTCTGTGCTGCAGTTGTTAGCTCAACAGAACTGGCATTTTTCTGGCGTATAAAATAAACGATGTTGGAAGCAGCCTGTTATACGCCTTTGTTTAGATTAGCAAATTAACAAATTAATAAGTATATCAGCTGGCGAGATTTATGTTGGAACGTTGAAAGTCAAGCAATGCCCCCTAGAAAATCATCAGAGAGATTTTCTAGAAAAAAGAGTAAATCGAGTTCTTTAAACACTGCACATGAAAAAGCGGATACACTGTTGTCTTCACACAGAAGTCATAACAAATCTAAGAAAATATATTCAAAGCAAACCATGGCCAACAAACAGCATAGCCGTCAGGAAAACGAGTTAAATATGATTCAGCGATTTACTTATGTATCAGTTAAATCTGTGAACAAATTTAGAATGATGGCTGATCAACATGTAATATTGCAACCTCAGAAGAAAGTCGAAATATTTGATTCACACGCAGTAGATTTCAGCAAGCTTCAGAGACTAAATTCACAGCACAGCAGTAATGAAAGTTTTTTATTGCCTACGAAAACGAAAGAAAAATTTGGAATAGAAAAAAAGCACCCTGAAGGAGAGAGCTTTACGAATTCTTTTATAGAGAATACGATGCAAGCAGATGGTATGTTAAGATGCATAGAACCCGTTAACGCCTCGAAGGGTGAGTTTAGTAGACAAAACTCTGTGGGAAATACATTAGTTTATACTAAAAGCACGAACGAAGCCGATAATGACACCTTGAACTGGTATATGAAGTACAAACGTCAGAAACAACTCAAGGAGGATCTTTTGAAAAAGATTCAGAGACAAGCGCACTCGCAACAAATCTGCGAGAAAAAGAGATTTTCATCCGTGGGCCGCGTTTCACATTTAGGTACGAACGGCAATACTGATTCAAGTAAAAACAGTAAAGGCATTTTTCCTTCCATATTTAAGACAGAATTATCCTTAGTTGATGAAGAAAAAAGCAAGGTTGGCAAAAAGAAGAATCGAGAAAGCCTCTCTGAAAATCAACATCTTCCAAACCTTCCCGGGAAACACTCGGTTCTTAACGTGTGGAGGGACCCTCGGTTTCAAAATCTTTTATCTTCTCTTGTTCCCAGGGAAGAAAGCAATGTTCGGAGATCTTCTAGGCAGAGAAAGAGATGATCAAAAACATTTTGAAAACATTTGCTCAATTCTTACCATATAGTTAATAAAAAGTTTGTTTGCCGGAATATCTTGGATGATATAGGCAACTGAAAGGTAAAAAGTGCTTCTATTGGGCAATGTGCAAGCTATCTGTTTCCATTTATATTATGTTTACATTCCGTTAATTTCCTTAATTATGTCTTGTTTTTGTATTATATAATATCTCTTTGTTAGGTTTATTACACTGTATTACTATTTCATGACTATGTTTCTAAATATAGATTATATATTCGTTTAATAATACATGTTGCCCAGTTTTAACTAGTTTTCACTATTCCTTGGCTAAATTAATTGTTACGCCTTCTCTATTATTTTTTCTCGGTACCGCTTTGTATCAAGGCAATAAAAACCTTTGTTATATAGCTTGTACGTTTTTGACTCGAAGGCGCGCTCTCAATGGCTAAATCGCCGCCTGGTTAGCCTAAGTCTACCGTGCGGGAGGCCAGGGTTCGATTCCCGGCCGGACCAACACTCAGGTTCTTAAAATAATTGAGGAGAAAGTGCTGCCTTTGCTCTAACATCTGCAAACGGTTAGACTTTCGCGTTTTCTCGGATAAGGACGTTAAACCGTAGGTCCATTCTCTCGACACTCTATCGAGGGACTTAAAAGAACCCATACATTTGTCGAAAAGAACAGGGTAGTGACCCCGCTGTTGTGTTTGTCTTCTTCACTAGTACTGAGGGCATTTACGGTTATTGATATATGTGAGCCGCTGCTTCGGACTATCTAGGACCATCATGCAACTGTTTGACCCTGTATATACTTGTAAACAATTTCTGAAAAGCCACGAGGGAAGAACTTGTACAAATATGTATGTATATGTATGTAAGTGACATACACTTGCTACTAAACTCGTTTCCACATATCGCAGCACTTCCTTTTTGTCAGAAACTTCTAGTTTTAACTATTGTTGTTTTGTCTGGGACACTATCAATGAAACCTTATCAGTGAAACAATCCGAAACTCTAGAGATTGCAAATCGGGCTGCCCACATTATTACCGCCATGCTGTACGATGTCATGAACTACATAAACGATTAGGATAGTCTGTCAGAAATGAAAACAAAACATCTTGATCTATTATGATGTATAATATATTTTATTTATAGACATATACAACTGAGGTTCTGCTGGTTTTCAACTGACGTCATGGCAGCCATATTGGTATACTCTTAACAAAAGAATATTGATTATTTATTTTGTTTGGGAAACCCACACGGCCACTTTGTCTATTATCTTCTGTGTCTCTTGAGATTATGTGAAAACCGCGAATACATATACAATTCATTATGCAATATATATCAGATGAGTACGTGTGTCCAAGCTCACGAGCTGCTATAATACCATTATGGTGGTAACCGGGAGGGCACATTGTATACTAAAAGCTTATTAACCGAGCGTGGGGTGTGTATGGAAAAATATCAGACCGAGGTCCCATGCCTACGTCTACGTAAATCATCGGAAATATCCGACAGTTTTCGAAAAACTTGGGAAATGTTTACAAACTGTTTTTTTAAGCATTTTTGAATTTTTGAAAAGTTTTCAGGGGGTACTACTTCAGATACAGTTGTGTCATCCGCGGCCTTCCACATCAGAAACCCTTCTAGAGCTTGGAGATCATTGATCAAAAGGAACAGCCAAGGGACGAGATGCATTCCCGGAGGAACTCCTGCAGGGACTTTTAGCCATTTGGAGAAAGTACCCGCTTGAGTTTTACCCTCTACTGTCGACCCTTCAAAACATCAATGATCCAGTTTACGAAGGTAGGCTTGACACCAAGATTCAGTAGCTTGGCAACCAGAATATGGTGATCGACCAAGTCAAAGGCTTTCCGGAAGTCCAGATTGGCAGTCCTTACACAAAACCCAGTGCCGTCAGTAGCAAGCAGCCAGTGGTGAAATACGGAGATAAGCGCAAATGTAGTACAAGAGCCCGGGATAAAACCATATTGAGAAGAATCGAAGTAAATAGTACCACAGGATTCAATGCCTTATCGATGATGAAACTTTCTGCAACGTTTGACAAGGTAGATGTCAGCGAAATAGGTCTAAGATCTTTATTGAAATCACTAACAGTAGATGCCTTGGGTAAAGGAGGGACATCGACGAGCTTCCATGTGCGAGGGACTTTGCATTCAGTGAAGGATGTGTTTAAAATATTAGCGATGGCCGCGGCCAAAATGACTGCATATTCTTTCAACAGCCAATGTGGATGATCGTCTGGGCCTTCAGCATGGAAGATACTGATCTCTTGAAGTCTTATAGCAACTAATAATTTAGTGACATATATTGGCTGATCGTTATCCGTTGTGACCCGTGCACTATGTATAAAGGGTGGGTAGTCTTTCATAACGCTGACAAAAGCCTGGTTGACTTTTTCGGCGAGGAAAGCCTCATCACAGACAAGGTCTGGGTGTAGGAAGGTTGTCAGATCACGCCCAATTATTCTAGTGGAGCAGCAAAGCTGCTTAACTTCACGTCACCAATCACGTGGTTTAGAGCCCTGCACATCCTTAACTTTGTTTTCATAGTAAACCCTGCGGTACCGTTTACGTTCGCTGTTGACCTTGTTTCTCAGAATATTAAACAGGGGCTTATTCCCGGATGCAAACGCCTTCTGACGACGGGCAATACGTAGCTTGAGCCGAGAGGTTAACCAAGGTCGATCCGACTCGTGAACCTTGATGGAACGCACGAGCGTCGGATAGTATCTAACGCGTAATCTAAGCTTAAAGACATAGCCAAAGATGTTTTGCTTGGATTCGATTGTCAACAAAGTGAAAATATGACAAAGTGACAGAAACACTTCTATTTTTTTTAAATAATTAACTCAGTTTTTACTCTCTTCAGATAAGAAAAACAAAAAAAAAATAAATAAACGAATAGCTGCCTTTTTGCAATTTATTTATTGTCGGTAAGTATATTTTAAGTGGGCATATATTTTGACAACAGAGAATTTTTCAGCCAATAGCATGGGAATTTACTTCGTCTGAGTGAAATAAAATGGCGTACGTCCCCAGTCCTCTATGTGCATCAGTTCGCACATTCAATCCCGACTAGAAGGTTCTGCTGGCAGGCACGTCAAACTTACAGCTAGCCTTTTAAAATGGAGATGTTTGAAATAATGCCTAATCGTGGCCACGCACTAACTCTGGGTCAAAAGTATCTCAAATGTCGATGCCCACTTGTTGTTGGTATCAGTCTTGGAAATCCGTATTACAGCAAAACAGAGAATTTGAAACGCTTGCTGAGTTTCGCAAAGAACAATTCAGAAAAGGTAACAGACTGAGAGATCTTCCTACAACCGACTTTGCACTTTGTAGATGGTTTATCATAACCTCTGATGTGAATGGAAAAATCTAAAATTGCCTAACATGCATGTTCTGAAAAAATTAAAATTCTAAAGAAACCTTGAGTAAAGAAATGTTAAATACTTCCCGACATAATTCTGCATTTTATGTTTGTTTACATTGTTATTTTAACACGTTTGATTTTTTATTTCATCAGATTTTGTTATTCATTACGGATAAAATTTCAGAGCACAATTACAGAGCGGTCGGTTCAAGAAATCCCGAGAAGTCAGCGCGATTCCAAGCGAGACAATTACGGAACAAGTGCAAAAAGGCTGCTCAGGAAATCGGTTTGTCTGACACAAAGTACAGTTTAGTAAATTGGATGGAAGAAATAGAATCAAACTCGGCGTATGTTGAAGCTTTACTGAATATTAAAGATCTCTTCAAAACAAATGATGAATTTCGCTGTGATGTTCAAGACACTACCGCGGCTGCGCTGAGAGGTATGCAGAATAGAAGGACAAACTGTGGTGGTGAGGTCGAACGCGATGGTTTAACTACAGAAGGAAAAGACTTTGACATTGAAGAAGGAGTAAAGTACTTGCTGAAAGAGCTGGCTTTCATCAGCTCTCTATCAAATATATATAAATCCTGTGATAGGTTTGTCCTTATATATCATCGCTCATGGCCTGTGTTAGAAAAATACGTCGGAGGACTTTATGATAATGAAGTTAAGTCAAGCTTAGGATTCGTTATATTTGAATGAAATATTGATAAAGCAATTTACATCTATATACAATATCTTTATATCAGTATATACCTTTTGAATAAACTAACAATTTATTGATCTTTGCGAAAATATTAAACTATAAAAAAGAAATTGTTTTCATAAATATTCATTGTTACTTGCAATGCAATGCGTTCTTTTTAATGAAAAAAATATTTTAACGTCATTTACTAACTTTGTGTGGCTAATTATCATAAAAGGTTGAAACGTATGTTAGTTACGTTGTTATGCATGCAACAGTGCTTTCAAATTCTCACGAAACTTGCTTTGCTTGAAATTGTACTGAGTTATCTATCTATCCATCTATTCAACCATTTTCACTCGTCAATTGCCTTTTTTCGTTCATATCTCTTAAACCGTAACTGATAAAACGTTAATCAGCAAAGCAATGTTTAAAATGGTTTTCCTTCCAATTATTTTAATTATCATTATCACCCGTGGAGTGCCGCAATCAATATACAATTCTTGGCCCACTACTTTGTTTCATCTGTGCTAATGATTTTTTATACCACACAAAAACACTGCACTGCTAAACTAGTGCTCATGCAGCGGTCAAAAGAAATTTTTTGACAGTACCGGTCAAAATAGCCGACACTTCACGAAAACTGCCAGACGTTTTCAATATCCTGACGGACAATATCTGTTCTGTACCAATATTGAGTACCATAAAATCTATCAAACACAATAATGCTCATTTGCTCTAAAAATTATCCCAGGGCTATTGTTATAATTGCTCAACAAGCTCACGAGGTCTTTATTTACTTCGTGAAGGAATCAATAACTGTCAGACTGAAAGAAAAATATGTCAAGAACTTAATTTTGCAACTCCGCAAATGCTGAAAAAGAATCATCCATGTGTTGACGGCCATTGTTAATTTTGCTTTGGTTTGTTAGGAAATGAATGAGATTACGTTTGTGACATCCAAATGAAATTCTAAGAAAACCGCAAGACAAAAAAATGTCCTGCGGTTGTAATTTTATGTTGGACAAATGCCGATATTTGCCGGCGGACATTGTTCGATGTCCGATGGCTATTTCTACCCCTGCTGATAACAAGCTTGAGTGCTTTCGGTTCACACATCAAAGCAACTGAACAAGTGATAAACACGGAGTTCAAAAATGTGTCTGATCATGGCTTATTGCAATAAACTAACTTTAAATACATTGGAAACTGTCTAAATGATTATTGGATCCAGACAAAGAATGGCAGCAAATGCCAAGTATTGCCAGTGAATATTGCACTGATCTAAACTTGAAGTTAATGACTGATATGGTTTTTAACAAAGTTCAGCATGTAAAATGTCTCGGCGTCCAAATAGACGAAAATTTGACTTGGGAAAAGCACACTGACTATACATTATTAACAAAGTAGTGTCCAGTATTAGATTATTACGAAATGTTTTATTCATTTTAACACTTGATATCAACATTACTATTTATAGATTAATTATTGTCTATATTGAACCTTACCGCTGCAACGCAGGAGGAGTGAAGCTAATCTTTTTGTTCTTGCATTCACTGAGATTTTTGGGGTTGTGCGCTCGAACTTCTCATTTCGAGAGTCCGGAATTAGGTCGACTTCAATTCACCACGATCGAGGATTAAACAGGAATAGAGGATTTCTCTAAAATGTGATAAGTTTGGCCTAATGTTCATTCGTTAGTTTCTTGGAAAACAAACTAGCTTGACTACCAATTTCTTTTTTGGAAGCTTGGTTTGATACCAAGCCTTTTGCATGCAAGCACGGGTTGAGATATCTGACATACCATCCTAAACGTTATTCTCAGTTCGCCAAACAAAAAACTCCCACAAAGTTTTCAACTAGAATAGCTTAAAATGAATTAAGTGACATGCACTTGCTACTAAACTCGCTTCCACATATCGCAGCACTTTCTTTTTATCAGAAACTTCTAGTTTTAACTATTGTTGTTTTGTCTGGGACACTATCAATGAAACCTTAATTATCAATAAAACAATCCGAAACTCCAGAGATTGCAAAATCGGGCTGCCAACATTAATACCGGTATGCTGTGCGATGTCATGAGCTACGTAAACGATTAGGATAATCTCTCAGAAATGAAAACAAAAAATTATCGATTATGATGTATAAAATAGTTCGTGGATTTGCACCATCATATATGCTAGATATGGTTTCCTTAATTTTCGGAGCCAAAACCTGAACTGTAGAATTGCACGCAATTTAGGTATCCTACCGATGAACCGTGCCTGTACTGATATTTGCTTTCAGCAGCATTCTAGTTATGTCTGTTGAAATATCTATATAACGGAAACGTTTCGCATTCTCTGGTGCTAAAATGTGGAATAGTCTCCCACGTGAACTTAAATTGCCTATGACATGAAAAATAAAATAAAGCAATTCCACAGGGAAGTAATTACTTATCAACATAGCATCATTTCAGTTGGGCAAAAGTTTTACAAAAACCCGTTTTTTTAGCGATTATTTTACCTGTTTTGAGGTGTTTTTTCACTAATTTGGCGAGACCGGGGCCTATCCTAACCGCAATTCATTCGCTAACCAATTAAAATCAAAGTAATTTAAGTATACAAATAATTTAAGAACGTGCTTGTCTTTTGTCTTTTTTTTGTGAAAATACAACAAGTAGCTATCCACTATCCGAATTCTTGGTATTAGATTTTACCTAGAACAAGCAAGCCAGGAGAGCAAAGTAAGAACTATATACTTATTTTAATAGTGATTGTAGTAGTTAAACAATTGAAGCTATATTTGTAAAGGCGTATAAACTTGATTATTGATTTTCCGCTGTTTAGTCACATATTGTAAGCTACACGCATTAGGTTAAAACTTTGCTTTGTTTTTCTTAGTTCAAAGCAGCTGTCTACCACTGAATCTACAGCGTAATCACAGGTAGCCCAGGCTCACGATGAGTAATATATTTACCATAAGGCATAATGGTAAATTAGGATAGAAATATAGAACTGAAAATGTATGGGGTTTTGAAATTACGATATCTTTTTTTGTCTAAATCCAAATTAAAATTGAGAAAAACACACACCGTGTCTTCTTGATGTTCTCAGTTACCCCTGACCCAGTTTAAGCGATTCCGTTGGAGTTTATTTGACTTCAGTTAGCCAATACATATGGGAGTTGCTTTTTCTCGCGGGTCGTGGGTCGCGGGTAAGATGTGGCGGGTCGAGGGTAAATTGTCGCGGGTCGTTTTCCTCTGCTTTCGAAACTGAAATTTTTTACTATAATGACTGGGTTACCTTTGGCAAACCAGTCTTATAAGGTGGGATTGCATTTGTGGCAAAAAATTCGTCAGTTTCAAAAGTACCATAATTTTTTTGTTTCTTTTCTGAAATTTGGCATAATCATTGTTGTTATGTTTTTTTTTTACAAAAATACTACACCACTTAGATATCAACAAAAGAAATGGTTGAAAATGTACTAAAAAGAGACGCAAGAAACCAAAGAGTTCACGTTTGGACATTATCTAAAAAGGAAAAAAAAGGGGGAATAGTTCCAAGGTGCAGTGCCTGCAGAAACTTACAAATAGAGGGAGAGTTGACAGTCAGTGTTGAAGGAATGTACGTACCTTACGGTAAAGACTTTGTTGCGGAAACTATGTTTTACTTTTATCCAAATATTACTTGCATTAACAACATACCACCCTGGGCAAATTTAAGTCCTCCCATAAGTATAGTTGTTGACAAATCGTTAGTAAATGAGTTTAACATTATTTTTAGGTTGTTGGCTTTTTAAAATTTGTATCTCGTTAAACCGATATTGTTGTCTTCAAACGTGCATTGTTCTATTTTTATTGACGCTTATCTTTTAACTTGGTTTATATTTTAGAAGACACACCTTTTATTAAAGACAATTACTACCAGCTATAGGGGGTGATGGGTTTTAAATTTTTATCTCGTTAAACGGAAATTGTTGTTTTCTAACGTACAATATTTTATTTTTACTGACGTTAGCTATTAAAGCTGAGAAAATTACCACTAGCCGGCTATATATTTTAAAGTCTTTTTTATAAAAGTGTTGTTCTAAAAAACTAGATAGCTGGTACTTTAGTACTTCGTAGCCAGCTAGTTATGCCAAATACCAAATAAATGATGCACTTGTTCTACAATTCTGCTAGCATCTTCTCACGACTAGAATTATAATATAGTAAAACGCAAACAAACTTACTTGCGAGGAACATTTATTACCTCAGTTTAACTTCTAGTTCGAAGGTAAAAGCCTGATAGAAAGATTGTGTTAAGTCAAGATAAAGTGTTTTTGACCGGACTCAAAATATGAAATAAAGCAACATCCTGTACAATACAAGATCTCACAATTTTTTGCGACCCGCTACATTTACCCGCGACCCGCGACAATTAGATTGTCCCAAT
>JAOBAY020003184.1:0-15555 GCA_025331085.2 Zoanthus sociatus | reverse complement strand
TACACAACAAGTACAAATATGCATTTGACCATGACATGCAAATAAATCTTTAATAAGCCAGCTGGCTGTTGAATAATCAAAGATAATTATGGTAGTTTACAATGGAGACGAAAACAATTTTTAGAATTGCACAAAATTTAGGCATCCTGCTGATAACTGAACCGTTTTGCTATTTTTCACAGCAGCATTCTAATTATCTCTGCTCAGATATCTACACACTACTGTGTGTGAAAAACTGCACATTACAAGTAGAAGTGTACAATATGAATATATTTCACACATCATTTCATTTTGCAGTGTGTTTCAATATCTTTTTGTATGAGAATAAATGGAACAGTTTGGAGATACCACTTAAAGGGCATTTTAACTGAACGAGTTGCTGCAACGGAAATAAAAACAATTGGCAAAAAACAAAAGGTCAACGCTCTAAATAAATCGCTTATCAAACATGACGAGGGCATAAACAATAGCAAACTTTATCTAATTTCACAAGACATGATATTAATATTTAGAGACTGAATACAGAATTTAATCAATGCAAGCCTATTTCAGGCATGAAAAGAATGGATTTTATATCTCACAGACATCACCGCGCTTTCACTACCAGCCATATCACAAAAAGATCACGCTTTCACTACTATAATTATACCCCAAAAAGATCACGCTTTTACTACTAGCTATATCCCACAGACATCATTCTTTCACTACTAGCTATATCCGACAAACTTCACGTTTCACTACTAGCTATATCCCACAAACATCACGTTTCACTACGAGCTATATCCCACAGACATCACGTTTCACTACTAGCTATATTCTACAAATTAAACATCACGCTTTCACTATTACACATCAAGAGTTAGCAGAATCGAGCTCTTGGACATTTTCAAAACTCGAGTTCGATCAACAACAACGACAGGGTCTCCTATATAAAACACAATGAAACTTCGCGAAGAAAACCTAGAATTTTTTGAAGTTTGGCAGAATAGTTTTTTATAGTTTAGAGTACTTATTGGGTGTTTAGGCTAAATAGATTCTTAATTAACTTTTTAGTTTTTGAGAAGAAGGATATTGTTGATTACCTGACAAGAAATTGTTATAAAATAGTATTTGTCCTTCATAATGAGCAATATCTTCTCTCATGTTGAAGTTCTTTTTGTTGTTGTTCTCGATTTCTAATCTAATTTGTTATAGCAATGATTCTAGCATGTGCATTGCAGCTATATTCGGTATATTTAACAATTATTCCAAGAGCGCACGTTGGATATGAGTTGGCTATAATCATCTCATATCCATTAAGCGCGAATGGAATAATTGTTTTATTAAATTTCAAGAGCTTTCCAAACCCTTCGATACTTGAAAATGACAAAAAAAATATTATTTTGACATTTTTCAGCTTGGCAACATTTTATACAGTTAGTTTCCATATATGGTCATTCGGTATATGAGCTGATAACCGACATTGAGTGAACCAATCAGAACGCTAGAAACGCAATATTCGAGGTTGAAAATTTAATAATATAAGTTTAACACTTGAGAGAAAGAGAGTTAGTTGTAAATTGTCATTAACATTCTTTGGCATTTCATAATTTTGTAAAAAACAAGAATTTAACAAAGCGTATTTAGATATTGAAAGACACATTGAAGGATAGTAAAACATTTTGCGACAAGTTGTTATTTAGTATATCAACAATCACGTAATGCAGTGTATTTAACAGAGTATAAACTCTTCAAACATGTGCAACACAACACAATTCAAGTTGTATTCCAGATATTACGAAAGCAGATATATTACTAGGATTTAAAGATATTGTGTTCTTTACCTCCAGAGCACCGTGATGTGCGGCCCAGTGGAGCGGAGTAAACTTAAATTTTCCATCGGCTTCATTAATTCCTGCTCCTCGTTGAACCATTGCTTGCAACTCAAGGACGTCTCCGAAACGAACCGCCTCGTGAATGCTACTCAAATGGACCTTATCTGGTTAAATAATACAAAGATTCAATCATTTTAGTAATAAATTTATAATATATTCAAATCTCTATGTTCATCTACCTCGCATTATCGCATACAAAAAATATTGTCAACGTTTTTAACACCGCATTGCCGTTGCACTCTTAAAATGTCAACAGAGTTGCCAACAATCCGCTGGTCCACTGTGATGCGGGCGCAGCTGTTTTAATTTATTTAATTTTTTTTTATCTTTCATTTTTAAATATAGCGAGGTAATTGTCCTGAAATAAGAAGTATTAGACATTTAGAACTGCATTTCTCAATTTATTTTAGCAAACTGCCGTCTATTCGCTCAAGTTCCTGCGTGAGAACTTCTATCCATCTAGTTAGAGTCTAGACTGTTGGACGATTTTGCTTTTAGCTTTGCGGTTTGCGATTTATATAAAGACAGTGTAAGTTTAGAACTTATATTTTCGTAAAATTGTATTATAAAGTGTTAGATGTTTTCAGATTTCGGGACTGGTTAAAAAAAGACAGAACATATGTTTAACCATTAATATGGTTGCCACCTTCATTTCAAGTCAAACAAATGTTTTTAAAAATTTTTTTATGACAGTCATTCAATTGTCCTTGTTTACATCACAACACAAAAACAGTTTGAATAATCTTAAATGATATGGTTAGTTTGAAACAACTTGCGAAACTCATGATTGTTTCAGAATATTTTTTGTCTCTTACATTCAAACATTCAAAAGATTTCCGAGGCCATCTTGTGCCTTGAGCCTTGAGGATAATGGTAGTGTCACCCCACCCCCAGCCTCATTTCATATAATTTCTGACTTTTTCAGATCATGTCGATGAACGTCGTGTTGTATTCATCAATTAATGAACTATTTTTTTTCAGCCGTTTAGATGACATGTATGGACGATATCATGTAAACCCAGACGAAACTGGATTTGACCGTAAAATATTTGTGTGCTTGGAATCAAATTCCACCGAAGATATTCTCATTCATTTGGTTTACCTTTTCCCTTGATAAGTACGCTCACTAGTTACCTAATAAGAGGAACAGGAATACTGAAGCAACCTCACAAAGGACTGAATCAGAGGACTCCGTGTAACAAACCTGTGCTGCTCCTCACTACTTTCTGCTCGCCAAACACTTCACACTTGTTGTCTTATTCTTCTTGACTCGGTAAATGCAAAGCATTTGCTGTCAATGGCACTTTCTTCGTTTTACTCCAAAAATGGTTTAAGGGATCTAGCTACTGTTTGCGGTTTTGTTTAATACAAAGCCCAAGACTTCATTCCCTCCGGCATAGCCATAAGTCTAACTTTTCACAAAGTAAAATGAGTCTATTGATAGAAAAAGCAAAATATACCTACTAAAGGCTATATTTAGTTAAAAACTTACAAAACCTTGTAATCAAAGCCGAAGTATTGAAATTAAGTGTGTCCCCCCCTCATGACGTAATGTATGCGAGATGCGTGCGCGCACCGCCATCGCCATATTGGTGTAGAATTGTGCAATTGTACTTCGCTGAGTAGAGTTTTCGGACTGTAATGCTAATGTCTTAAACGATTCTCACTTATTAATTTTTCATTTTACCTTGCGGAATAGTTTTCTTGTACTATAGTTAGCTTTTTTTCAGGCCCCGAGAGGTTGAAGACATGCTATACTACAGCTCTCTCAGCGAACATGAAAATCGATGTTGGTCCCGCGGCTTTGCTCTGTTAATACATTAGCCTGTACTTGGTCACATGATTTTCTTTGTTCCCTGTCCTTTGGAACGTTCTGTTGCATATCGCTTGCTCGTGGATGCAGCAGAAAAATTTATTCTTGCGAACGTATGTGAACCGCTGAACCGAAGGCAAGGCTAATGGTGTGATTCCAGCGCGGGATTGGCAGAATAAAAAGTAAGTATGACTTCATTCACCCTAGGCCTAGACCATTAAGGCAGTCCCAATCCTCAAGTGTTTTTAAAAAAATTGCTCAGATACCAGAAGAAAATTTAGAGCACCGTGCAAATTCTTTGACAAAACGAATGAACGAAATTTTACAGCCCTGCAGTGCACGAGGTGTCCCCCGCATACGGAAGCATTTGGCGGTTAGCATATATAGGGAAAACCCCGCACGATATGTTTGTTTCTAAATTAAGTACATCAACAAGGCATCTCCTGTCCAAAAAGAGGAATGAAACTAACTTAATGAGATTTAATCGTTCAAATCTCGAAACTAAATGCGCTCATAAGACATAAAGGCACCTTCTGTTTTCGGCAATAATCAGCACTTTATAATTTTCTCTTATATTTTGAATCTTTGAACTATGCGGTGTTCAGATTTAGCTCAAATAAAAAAACTGTTAACAGTAGCGATTGTTGGAAGCAAAATTTGTGATGAGATTTTTTTTACAATTGTTAAATTAGATATATTTGTATATTTTCAGCGCGACTAACCTTGCTTTGGTAGAAACATATCCCATGAATCTCCGCGGAAAGGCACGTGCGCGTTTAAAGTACGCATGTGCAGATTACCTCGCGCGTTTGGGAGTTCAAGATGGCGCGCTTAAAGATTCCAGGCAAAAGGAAGACTCATTCGGTTGACAAGTCAGAAAAAAGAGTTCCGATCCTTAGAATTAAAAAAGATAAAATTAAGTCATTTAAAAAGAAACAAGAAATTATTTGTCCTATGGTCATAACCTTAAGGAGATTTCGTGAAATTTTTGGTGATTCCGATGATGAGGTGAGGATTCTCATAATGATAATTGGAGTTGGTTGGTCGCGTTGTTTAGTTTAGCTTTTTTTCTCCATAGAAAATCGTCGGAGAAAGTATTAAACTTGTTGCTGTAGAATACGTTTTGATATTACTTTTTGTTTTTGTTTGTAGGAGGAAGAGTTCTTAGGCTTTCGAGCAGAAGATGTTGGATTGAAAGCTTATCGTAGTTCTGTTTCTTCGCCATCAAAAGAGAGGTCACATCCAGCACGAACACTTAGTCGACAATCGTCAATAAGCTCTGTTCCTGAACCAGCAACATTGTCTAAACCTCCTAAACCAAAAACGAAGTGGTTTGGTGCAGTTGTTGAAGAAGGTTATGCGAAACAATACAAAAAACGCGATTCATATGAGCGAAAATATTCTCCAATCCAAATAGTTAAACAAAGGAGAGTTAATAGGGCCAACGGTAACGCACAGCAAGTTGGAAAGGGAATATTGCAAACCAACAGTAGTTTGAAATCGAAACAATTTGGGCAAATCAGAAAGCTAGGAGATGGTCAGAAGATTGCAGCTGTAAAACCGAGGCCAGCAACAGTCGCTCAGCAGTTGCTGGCGAAGGCAAAAGAAGGAAAGAGACTGCAGCAGATACAGAGAAAGCAGAAAACTACATTAACTAGCGATCAAGAAGGAAAATCATTAGAAAAGGCACCCCTTCGTTCCAGATCTGGTCGAATTGTAAAACCTAAAAAGTTTGATTATGAAGATTTTATATCGCCAAAGAAAAAATCAATCAGAGTTGAAACAAATGACATTTTACCACCTGTGGCCCAGAAGCGGCCGAGAGAGGGACTCGATGCTTTACCAGCAGCAAAGAAGCAGTGGACCTCAGTTCAGTTAGACGTTGATGTCAATCGTGATTTGAGTTCCCCACATCAATCAGGTTCTCAGTTTTTCTTTTTACTTTAGATTTATTCTCCTTGATATGTTATGTACTTTAAAGATTGTTGGGAATATTTTGTCGTTTATGCTTACGAGTTACGTTGAGATGAGTGTTTTCTTGTATGACTGTGTTTAGGAACGTTTGTGATTGGTCATTGCAATAGTTGATATTGTAAATATAGTGATATCAATGTTTAAGGGCTGCTTTGGTAGTTGTACGTTTTATCATATTTTAAAAATCATTGTCATGTTAGTTCTAACTGGCAGTTGAAGCTAAGTATGCCATGAGTGCTATTAATATATAATTAGATTTTTTTTTCAAATTTGTTTGTAAAGTTCTAGTTAAAGAATTTGATATTAGGTTAAGAGAAAATTTAACTGTATTGGATTGTGCAAATGGCTACCTCAATTTTTTTAAATAGTGCTTAGCAATGTGGATTTTAAAAATAAATATATTTATAAATATATTATTTTTCTTATATATCATTCTTAAATATGGCTTTTGACAAGAATAAATGATGATGTAACTAAAGCAAAATTTAAACTTTAATAAGGTCAAACTAATCTTTACTATATATCATTTAAATCCCTTTTACTAATTTTTCGTAATAAACTATTGTAATTAAAATGAAATTTACGAATATAGTGTAAAATGTCAAGAACAATCCTAAGCTTTCAGTGTTTATTTGGAGAGGGTTTTTGAGGGAGAGTGTATTGTATTTGAATTTTTTGTTTACAGTCTACCACTTAGGCCAAACCAATTTAATTTCAGAGAGCATGGATTGTTTTTAAAATCGGTCAGTTTGGTCGGTCGGTCAGAAAAAGAGAAAATAAAAAAATCCCCAAATTTTTTTGCTTTGGCTTTGAATATCTATAAAAGCTTTCATTATGGCAAATCCTGCATCTGTAGGGATTTTTCAAAGTTTGCATTTAAAAAATGTCAATACGTTGAAATTTATGTAACCTTGTAACAAAAAATAATTTGTGCTCCATTTGCAAAGTACCATAAATCCCAATGTAAATGCTGAGAATTTCACCCAAATATTTAATACATAGTTTGTGGGTGGGCTTATACAATGAATACCAAATTGGAAACTAATACCACAGTGAAAAAACATGTCCATTTATTTTTACAACATGTTAAAACAAAAAGTTATGGTGTTGAGCAGTTTTAAAAGTGACTTCCATTCTTTGTTTCCATCAGTTCAAATGCAAAAAGTGCATTTGTAGCATTGATATATCAGAACAAACTCTTCATTTTATAGAACTTTGCAAACATAAAAATAATGTAAAAAATTTATCGACAGCTGTTTTAATTAGCTTTTCATTAGCATCAATAGGGTGATTGATTAACTTTTTTGACATAATTTTTATGTAAATTTTTAGGCATTTGTTATATTTTTTTCTTTTCCTGAAAATTGGGTTATTTGGATCCCAGAAATTTAATTGGTCTGTCCATATTTGTTTTCCTTTCTTGTGAAAAATCTGTTGCACATTGAAGATGAATTTTCAGGGATTTTAACCATTGATATCTCCAGCTATTTAAAAAGTTTCCATTGTTGGAAATTGGTAGAGAAACGTGGTCATTACAGACAACCACCAAGCACATTGCATGAGAGGTTCCAAGTGTGCAATACAATGATTGGTTAAAATCAACAATTCAATATATATAATATATAATAAAATGTCAACTCAAGTCACACAACTTGTCACAGCTACCTTTCAGGAATAGCGAGTGGGAATAGCTGGCATAATTTAAGACCTTGCCAGTAATTTTTGTCCCCACTTTATAGTTCAAGGGAACTAGACCATCAGGAACTTTTGCCCTCTCTTTTTTGTAAAAGTAACATAGTTTTATAACACTTGCATTTTCAAAAAGAATGTTTTACTGCCTGAAAAACAACTTAGATTGAGTTTGTTTCACAGTGTATGCAACAACTTTATTAACAATATTTGTAGTTAAAACATTATGAATAGATAAAAGTCTACAAAATTGAGTAGATTTTCTGAACATTATTTTTAATTCTGCTATATATAGCAGTTTTGATTTGAGAATTGACCCTTTTTTCTTTGTAATATTTCCAGGAAGTGGAAGAAGCTCCAGATCACATTCAACAGATAGTGAAAGCAAGGTAAACAATGAAGACTTTTTCAGTTTCTTAAATTTAGTTGGAACTTTCATTGATTAGTGTCAGGAGGTAAAAAAGCTGTAAAATAAGCAAAATTCCAAAGAATGAATAATAAAAAGAATGAAATTACTCTACAACAACTTCCCCGAAGCTAAGCTAGTAAAATCTTTTACAAACTAAGTGGAACATGGAGCCCTCCATTTTCTCCAGTTTCTGTTGTGTTTAGCTGATAGAAATAATGTTTTTATTCCTGCTGGATGGGGCAATAATCCATCTTAGGTTAGCGTTTAACAGATACTGGTACTTATTTTCTGACCGTGTTAGGATGAAAACCTGAGTCAGTTTTGGCATAAAAAAGGCCACAATTATCAATGTTCAAATCTCGGAAACTGCCAAAGAAACTTTTCAATCATCTTAAATTCTCCACCCCTCAGTTAATAAAAAAAAACTGTTCAGGATTTTTGAAGTAGGTGTCAAAAGTGCTTGAATAGGCAGAGGCAAACATGTTTCTTATTTTGTTTGTATGTTCCAAATAAAATCTAGCAACCAACCCCAAAGTAGGTATGTTCCAGGAGTTTTCAAGGGGAAAGAATTAATTTTTCCAGGCCCCAACCCCAAGTTCATTTTTGGCAAAAACACAACATTATCGAGTAATTTCAGCCACAGTAGCAGCAACTGAAATAATTGAGTCTACATTGAACACAACAAGTGCAATTATGAGTCCCATGCATAGAACTGCAGGTTTTGGTTTGTTTTAAAACTGATGAAAGTATTTTCACAAACTTTCAGGAGTTTTCTAGGAAAAAGGGTAATTATGTTGTTCCAATAGTTTTCCAGGGGCTTGAAAGTAAAATTCAGAATTCCAGGAGTTTTTTAGGAATTCCAGGAGCAGTGAGCACCGCCATGGTTAACTAGGTGGTAAAATTTGCATTATGCTGGCCATCTGTCATTGAAAACTCTGCAGTTAAGAGACAAACAAAACTCTTGTTTCAAGTACATAGGCAAACCTATTCTGTGGTTATAGGAAGATTTGTTAGCTACTAGCACTGATTGGCGAGCTTTCCAGTTGAAACTGTAAAAATAGTTCTTGCTACTCATGGTAGTGAAAACTGCCAATCGAAATTATAAATTCGGCTTTGCTATTTTTTTTGTTCAGTTAGTTGGTGAACAGGCCATGTTGCTCTTGTTTGTACTCAGATCCAAGCAATCAGTGCTTTACGTGTATTAAACATACCTCTGAATAAAATTGAGGTGAAGGAATGGGAATCAGTATTTTAGAAAATATGCAAAACCTCCAGTTCATTCAGCTTTGTGTCTTGTTTCATCTGAAATTTTGATTCAAAGCTTATATAGTTTCTATAGCCAGAATTGCTGCATAATTGTTTCCATATTCTGTGGCTTCATGGGCAACTATGGCTGTAAAATATTTATGGAGTCACACAGAAAAGCATACACTAATTCCTATCCCCCATAACTAATAAAAACATTTTATTTTCTACACAATTAACTATCCATCATTAATGCTTTTTAATTCTGTTAAATGTTTTAGACTACCTATTGATTTGAAGTTGAAGCTCTTTAATGTTTACTGTGCTTTACTCTGTTCAATATATTGTGAGAACTTTGGTTCTGGATCTTTGTACCCATTATATGCATTGTTTTTGGTAATTATTAATAAAAGATAACATTAGAGTATGTTTTCCTGTGTAATGCCACATTCAGCTTAAGGAAGCTGCCGTATAATTAATTTTGCTATGCAACGTAATTATGACTTGTTATGTGTGTTTTGAAAACTAAGATAAAGATCAATTATAGAAAAAAATAATATTGATGCCTTAATGGATTGGAACTTAACTTCTAACCTTCACAAGCCCAAGATTCAAAAAAACTATTTAATAGTAACTAGTTTCAAGATGGTGTAAAATTATTTAAACATTATAGATAGATTAAGGGAAATCCTACAAATTTGTGTCTTAAAGGGAATTTCATAACATTGCATAACACTAGAGTACAAATCAGAACAACCATTTTTATTCATTTCTTTTGTTTTGTTGTGTAAAAAACATTGACTTATGCAGGGACACCGAGTGAGGTTAAAGAATGTAACCATCCCAGAAGATGATGATGGTAAAGAACCATCATTCTTTACCATTGCCAGGAAAAAAGTTCGGGTGAAAAACTTGTCGTTTGGTACAGAAGGGGATTATGAGCAAGCTATTTTTCCAATTCTGACTGAAAAGAAGCACAAGGTCCGGATCAAAAATGCAACAAACTTCAAAACAGAGATTGAAAAATATGAACATGCTAAATTCCCAATCAAAGATGACCAGTCGCAAAGCATTAAACCAGAAACTGTTACTGTTGATAAAGAACAAGGTAATGTATCTGATGCAGAGATTGTTACATCAAATTTGAAAGAGATTCCACCTAAAAGGACTTCAGTAAATTCAACTAGCTATGTATTTAGATCTAAAAGACTACAAGAACTTCACGTTAGAAAAGATGTGGAAGATCAGAACAAAGAAGAGAAAGCTGAGCTATTAAATGTGGAGAGCACCATCAAAACTGATGATGAAAAAAACATGATAGATAATGAAGACTTACAAAAAGTGAATGACAAAACTCCCTGTGATAGCATTTCCATTGATAGCGAATGTAAACTTGTTGAGAATACTCTTTCAAGATTAAGAAAGAGATTAAGTGTTGATTCTGATCATGAAAGTGTTGCCAGCTCAAGATCAAGTGCATCATGTGTTACTAAACAAAGGAAAATTGCCAAAACAGTGATGCAGAAAAGAAAAGTTCATGATGTTAGTGAATCCGATAGGGAGAGTGTTACAAGTTCTAAATCTGAGACATCAATGATATCTGGAGGGAAAAGACCCAGGAGAGCTAAACTACAATCTGCTCATCAGAGGAAAAGGTCAAGAGTTCAACAACTCCAGCAACAGGGTCAAAAGGTAACAGAAGTAGCTATAATAGTACATTAGTGTGGAGGCAAAGATAAGTAAAATGAAAACATCAATATAATTTTAAAAAGTGTATTGTTTTTTTTTTCTTGTTCACCATCTTTTATGTAAAGTTCAACTTGTGTTTACGTGGTATGCAAGAGAAAAAGTATAGAAAATTGACTTTGTGCTCCTATTCTAACCAACAGATATCTGAACAGACATAGCTATAATGCTGCTGAGAAAAACAGCAAAACAGCAACTGTTCATCAGCAGGATGCCTAAATTGTGTGCAATTCTACAATTGCTTTTGGCTCCATTAATATGTCATGTACGTGTGTGCATACATCATCATCAATCCAATTCTGATCCAGGTTTATCCCGCAAACAGGGGTGGCCAGATTTACCCTACTTTGGTAGCAATCTCTCTAACTCCCTCTCTCCATCTCGCTTAAATCGTTGCATTGTTTTTCTCCAAAACCAACACTCTTGCTCTCCTTCTCCACTTTTACCTTCCAAGTCTTCTTTGGTTGTCCTCACTTCTTCATCTGAAACTCCAACACTTTTCTTAAAACATGCCCATCATCCCTCCTCAACACATGCCCATACCATCTCATTCCTTTCACCTTTGCCATCTGAGCCACTGTTTCCCTCAATCCCAGCATCTCCATTAGATCCTCTGTCCTCTTTTCTGCATCAGTTTTGCACCACTCTTTGCTCTCACCATCGCCCTCTTGGTCCTTCTCAAAATTGCCATTTCATTTTCCCTCATACACCATGTCTCACTCCCATATAACATTGCAGATCTTATACAACTCCAATAAACCATTCCTTTCATCTTAAAGCGAGAATCTTTTTGAGTTCAGGAACTCCACATTATTGAGCTTCACCCACCCGTTTCTTGTTCTTGCTGTCATAGCTGCCTCGTAACCACCACTTGGATTCACCCTATCCTCCAAATAACAGAAACCTCTCACCATTTCCACTTCTTCACACAGCTCCTCTACCGGTACCATTAATCCATCAAGTTGCTTTTTGCATCTCCAACACACAAAATCTCTCCCTAACCTCAGGGTTACCCTCTTTACTTTTTTGCATCTTCCATTGATCCATTTCCTGCATTTCAAACTCAACACTGAGTTTGCAACAACTTGCTTCCCACAAATACCACGTGGATCAACCTTACTTACAGACACCACTTTAAAAATGTTTTAGAAATAAGATGATCTTGAAGTTACGTCGTAAGAAACTTGTGTGTCTTTAGACATGGTGGCTTCCATAATAATGCTTAGTACCTAAATCTTAACTTTTAAAGACTGAATAGTGAGATATATAATTTTATATATTTGTATATCAGAATCTTTTAATTAATATTATAAATGAATAAAAAATTCATATATGTAATGATTACAATTTGGACTAAAAATATCAAAAACAGGTTTGTGATTGTTTGTAAAAAGAGCGATTGACTCAATCAATAACTTGTAAATTTTTGAGTTTGCTAAACAGTACATTAATAAGATGTGATGGTTAAAAGCAGTGTCTGTGTTTCTAAAGAAATAGTTGTAGAAAATGTTTTTTTAATTTTAAGTTTTACATCATCGAGAAGAAGAAGACAAATGCTGACGTTTTGAATGTTAGTCCTCCATGAGAGTGAGAACGTAAAAAGTAATATAACACTGATTTGTGATCATAAACTTTGATGAAGTTGTATTTTTCAAAAGGGAAAAAATGTATATGTTGTTAAAAAGCATTTTAACTAATCAGAGTAATGCAGTTTTAAAAATCAATCTCAATCTGTATCATTTGTTTGTAGCAAATTGAATCAAGTGAAGATGAAGAAAGCAATTTGCCACTTTCTGTTCTTAAAAAGGAACTAAAGGAAAAGAGTCCCAAAAAGGTTGTCAAAATCATTAAGGTGATGAAGAAGTACAAGACAAAGAATGGTGAAGTGAAAACTAAAGTGGTAAAGGTCATTAAAAAGGTGAAGAAAGTCACACCTGGGATTGTTAAAGGAAAGAGGAGAAGCAAATGTGGTGAATGTAAAAGTTGTAAGATTCTTGAGGACTGTGGAAAATGTGCTCATTGTAGGTAGGTGGACCAGAGTAGCTATTTGCTATTATTTTGATGAAAGGCTCCCACTTCAAACTTTAATTATGTGCACTAGTTATGAATATAATACTAAAACATTCAATATTGAACTCAAAATTTTAGCTACTTACCTTACTTTTGGAGATGATTGGAGAGTTCTTATTTGTTATGATTACTGAAATCAAAACATTTCTCAAACAGCATGCTATAATTCTTAAATATGACAGCGATTTTTTTCTGACAGCAAAGGCAGCCCATTGCCACTAAATTTGATTGTTGCTGTAATTGGTGGTTATGTGGCTACATGTATAATTTCTGTATAAAACTATCTTGCTCTCTACAACTTTTTTTCTACGAAGATCATTAGGAAGGTTTGAGAGATCAAACACAAAAGTGATAATTCAAAGTGTCTTAGTTTTCTTGTAGTTTCATGAAGAAGGCATAACATGCAATGAACAAAACAACTCAAGTTTGAAGTTTTAATGATAATTGCCACACATAGTTTAAAGAGACAATGTATTGAACTGTTAGCCATTGAGTATAAACAAAGGTGATTCATGTCTTCCTTACTATAAAGTCAACAGGTATACTTTTTAGTAAGCACTAACCAGGGTTGTCGCTAAGAAAATTGTCTGGCAGTTGGTGTTTCATATGAGCCAGTTAAAAACGGTTAAAAACGGCTAAAATAACCGTTGTTGCCCTTTCCCGAGTGATGGACGGCCAAATCCAGCTGGCAATTACCACTTTCTCTGCCGACGCTTAGTGACAACCCTGACTAAGGAAACATTACAAAAATTGCTATGCTGTATAAAGTTTTCTAAATTTTTTTAGGAAACTTAAAAATAGTAAATTTTAATGCTTGGTGCAGAATATTGTGGATTATCATAATTTGTTTTATTTATAAATGGTCTGGCAGTATAATTGTGTGAATAATTGACATGTGATATTGTTGTGTTTTCTAGAGACAAACCAAAGTTTGGTGGACCGGGTAGAGGGAAGCAAATTTGTGTGTAAGTATCAAGTTTTTAGTAGCATTAATGATAATATTAACAACAAGTGTTAAGACAGCTTCTAGGATTTGAACTGAAATTGTGAGTTCCATTTTTTCGTTTTTGTGCTTGGAAACCACTGGAACCCAACACGCAATCAGCTGGTTGTTATTTTGGACCCTGTGTTTTTTGTGAATTCCTCAGGCCAGTAGCAACAATACAAAATGAAATATGATTCATGGAAGGTTACATGGCAGGTGTATTTGGAAATAAAAAGTAGTTTTTGTCTTTAGAGGAGTAAATCAAAAACAATATGATGATCTGTTGAATAATATTTACCCTGGGCCATTTACAAAATTTGTAAAATTTTGTGTCAATTGTTCATTCATTATCACTTAAGTGACTTCGTATGAAATGCTAAATTCTCCCAAAATGTTATGAAGAGATAATAGGAATAATGTAGGGAGAGATGAGAACTTGATCAAAATTTACTTAATATGTCATTTTTATCTAAAGCAAAAACAATGTGACTTTGTATGAAATGCTAAATTCTCCTAAAAGGTAGAAAGAGACAATAGAGATCATCTAGTGAGGGTTCAGAACTTAATCAAAAATCATTTACGTCGTTTTTCCATTAGACCCTTCATTATTGTTGTACACATCACAGTAAGAATAAATGAATTTAATGCATTTAATTTTGCAGGAAACGCAAATGTTTAAACCTGCAACCTCCTAAAGATATAAAAAAATCCCCAAGAAAAAGTAAGTTTGGAAATTAGTTAACTTTGTGTATTTTTTGTTCCTAGAAACCTTTAAGATATCCATTTTTTATGTCAGTTTTACGTTGTAATATTCACATGAATCACATTTTTATCTTCTTTCACAGATAGCTCATTTAAGTGATATATTGTATTACTGATTATAAACTAGTATATCCCAAGCCTATGGGAATGCTACGGATTTCTGGTTTGTTTAAATATACATTTTAAATTTTTATATATACAATGAAGTGTAAAACATCCCTTATCTCTCGCTTCTTTTGCTTTCACATGTAAACTAACGGGAGCTAACTTGCGATGGATTAGTGTCCCATTCAGGGGGGGTCAAAGACTCTCATCTGCTTAACACTACAGAAACCAGAGATAAGCACTGGCTCCATGGGTCACTAGAATCATAAAGGATTTAGCTTAGATTGTACAAATAAAGTATTAATGAAATCTAGATTTTGCGTTGGTTCAAATTAGTATGAATGTTACCAAGGATCTAAAATTATATAATGTTTTATTTTAACAAAGGTAACACGTCATCTTTGAAAGGAGGAAGCACAGATTCTAGTAAGTCAAAGGCACTGTCAAAAGCTGATGGATTAAAAAAGAAAAAAGATTCAATCAAAGGAACACCAACCAAACAATGTGGTGCTGCTGCAAAGACAATAACCAACTCACCTGCAGCAAAGATTCCAGTGAAGCAGAAGGCATTGCGACAGGTGGATGATAAACCATTGATAAAGCTGTCATGGAGTGTAAGTATTTATTTTGCACCAGTTGTTTTTTTTTTAACCAGTTAATTTCAAACTATCATCCCATGATCGAGTGTTGGTTGGGTATGAGTTCCTCATTAAAAGTATTTAAATTTGGTGGACCTATTTAAATAAGTATTTAAATCATGTGGTGGACCTATTTGGACATTTATTGAGGAAGAACCTACCAACAAGTTAGGACATTATATTAGATGCTACATGATGTATTTCTTTGATCATATGTACAAACTGATGAGGTCTGAATAGACGAA
>JAOBAY020003121.1:0-15555 GCA_025331085.2 Zoanthus sociatus | reverse complement strand
GGACTCCCATATGGAACAGTCGGGGATGCTCGTCGGAAATTTTTAAATTAATCCCTAAAGGAGACCATCTGGCATGGCTCAAGCTTTTTGTGAACCCTAAAGGAGTATAAAAGGGTATAGCTTAAGCAAATCTTGACCTTGGCGGCTTAAAATATTGGTGCTTTGCAAGGAACACCCTAAGCGAGATCAAAATAAAAAAATAAACAGCCCTAAGTGAGACGACGAGCATCCCCGTCTGTTCCATAAGGGAGTCCTCCCCCCTCCCCCCCCCTTCCCATCCGGCAGCCTACATACAGTCAAAGACTTCATACAAGGTAGACTACCAGAATAACCCTCCCAAAAACCAATATAATTTGAGGAAAAACAAATAAAAAAGAAATTTTATAAGTCACATTTGAATAATGTATGAGACCCTATGCTATCTTCCCCAAGGGTCAGAGAGGCTGCAGCCTCAAACAATACTCAGGTACATGAAAGATATTCAACAAACTAATTGCTGCTGCAGCGAAGCAAGCCTGAGTGAACATAGCTAGGCAGGAGTCCTAATTCAGTCAGTGAGTATAACAGCTAACAATAATCGAGATTTGATTCGATCACAATGTCTAGCGAATGTCAAAAAAACAATATATATATCTTTGTTCTAGCTGTCCTACAATGCAAAGACCTTCCAACCACAATCCTTTATCCGCTGTTTCATGCAACATCATTTTTTTAAAAACTGCTAAAAAATTAGAACAGTACTCAGTGTTTAACACTATACAATCCACTCGCAAGATCCCAAACCTCGCTCTCTAAACTTCCCATACAAAGTCTTATGAAATTTTCAAAATGTCACTAGTAACTCTTATTTCACCCACACTGAGCGTGGGCTCCCTGTGCTTTTATTGTCAAAACCACTTTTGCACACTCCCTTAATGATTCGCTGTTAGATTTGGTCACTATTGATAAATTTATTGACTTAATACTATAGGTACACTGACCTTGTCATGCTGTTTTGCGATAAACTCTGTCTGAATGTCACAAACTGCAGTATTGTAACTAAAAACAAGAAAAAGGCTCTTGTTATCCTGGGGCTAGGTCCTAGGTTGGTTTTCAGGAAGGGGTTTTTACCCAGGCACCAAACAAAACAAGCATAAACTATGGTATCACCTCAGTTGTTGTTATTACACCCTGACAGGATCCTGAGAAAGGTATTGGAGTGGGCAACGAGGTTTACCAGATGTAATGGTGAGAGCAGTGATGAGCTTGTATGAAGGTGTAATGTATCATGCTACTAAGCATTCTGGGTATTTCAACAAGGCCACTTGTTAAACATGTTGTTAAACATGTTGTTAAACATGTTGTTTATTTTTATTCAGTTGTTGACATTATATATAATATATATATTAGCTTGTTTATATTTGCTTAGTTTGTACCAGAGTTGTTTCATGCACATTCCAACTCGGAAGAGGGGAGATGTAATGTATCATGCTACTAAGCATTCTGGGTATTTTGAACAAGGTCACTTGTTAAACATGGCGTTATATGTTAAGCATACACAACAGCTACGATGTGATTCAGTTTTCGCCTTTCCGACGTAAATAAATTTAGAAAGATAACCATACGCATTATTCAAACTTACACCAATCTGAGTGGCTGATATTTTGAGCATTTTAAACTAATCATAAGCATCTAGGTATAATTAAACTTACCTGGACGACTCAATCTCCTTTATAACTTCCTCCACCCATCCAGAACAGCCAGAAGAATACGCCCGAAAAAATGTGTTGGGGGGGTCAAATATATCTCATTTGAGGGTATCCCAAAAAATTCCCATCATAGTTTCGGGCTCCAAAACAGATATACTGGGCCCTTAGGCCCAGCATAAAAAATGAGAAAAAATTTTAAAAACATGCTGTACTCATATGAAGAATGAAGCTTGACTTTTGATAGAAGAATATAAATGAAATCAGTTCGCCGAAGCGTATAGCTTTTACGAAACTTACCACTCTAAAATTCTCTAGAAATCCCCGCTATATAGGCCTTTTTCACAGGTCGGCCATCTTGGCATTGAAACGAGGCTAATAACGCAGAAAATCCAAGATGACGGCGTATCATTGTTGCGTTCCGCTATGTGTCAATGATTCTCGGAAAAAAAATCTAGAAGTTTCTTTTCACAGCTTTCCAACTGATCCAAAACGGCGTGCTGAATGGATAGTCAAGATTCGCAGAGACCCTGGAGACCTTTTTCAGGTTTGTTTTTGACAATATTACCTTTTATATTTCTGTAGGGTGTATAAACGAAACTAACGAAAGGTCAAATTATTGTTGACAAATACCGTTTCAAAATTAATTTGCTTGGTAAGACTCGGCATTTGAGATTGTCAACCACAGTAAAACGGCCGCTGAAAGTTTGATTTAAGGTACAATAAAAATAAAAATCCTCTTGACTAGGCTGGGAGTGCTTTTGCGTACATGTATTTATATTCAGTGTAACTTGAATGTTATTGTATCTCACTTAGCTAATTTAAATGAGTCGGTCTTTCTGAGCCAGCCTTACATTAACCATTTCGCAGAAAAATTCTGAAATTCAGTTCTCCTAACTGATGACCATTAAAACCTTTGTTGGCTGTTTCTGAGAAATATTTGGACACTATCCCCTAGTTCATTTTTTAAATTCTCATTACCTGTCTCCTTGTCAGAGTACTAAGATCGTTAGAAGAATATATTTGCTAGTAACTCCTTGGAATGATAGGGATAATATGCAGAAAGTAACTTATTTTTCTGTTTCCATTTGGTTAAACCTCACACAAAAGTCTGCCCAGCAGACTTCACATCCACTGACTTTAAAAGATGTTTAACTGGAAGAAAGGTTTTGTTGCAATCTGCTGTTCCTTCAGTCTTCTCTTGGACAACAGACAAACACACACGGCCCTCTCCGACTAAAAAAAGATATTTTGAGAGAGTTTCTGATCAAACTTTGACAGATTTCTGTGGGGAAAAAGATATTTTAAAGCCACCGTCTGGAGATCACAATTACTGTCTTCATTCTCGACTGGTGGCTGCCAAGAGGAAAATTGAAAGGTTACAAAAAGAACTTGAAAGGGCCAAAAGTTTAAGTAGGTATGGATTGTTGCGATACTCATACAATGAAGAAATGATCAATTTCTATACTGGCTTTCCTTCTTGGAAGCTGCTTGAAGTGTTTATTTTTTTGGTGAAGCCTTGTGCTGACAAAATGAAAACATGGTCACAAGAACAGCGGACATCCCAGTTGCATTTGTTTCTACCTTTTGTACTGAAGATCAACTTTTCCTTTTTCTCTGCAAAAACTTGGTCTGTTTGAATAAGACTTGGCGGAGAGGTTTCAAATCTCTATTTCTACAGTAAGCAGAACTTTAGTTACATGGACAAATTATCTTTATTTTCTACTGGGTTCCTTGCCCATTTGGCCAAGCAGGGAGCAAGTAAACAAGACCTTGCCAAGGTCATTTCAAGATGCTTTTCCCACAGTTAGAGTAATAATTGACTGCACTGAAATTAAAGTACAGATACCGTCTTCTTTAACTCTACATTGTGAATTTTATTCAAATTACAAGAGTGCTACTACCGGAAAGGGTATCTCACTAACCGGAGCGGTATCTTTTGTATCTGCCCTCTATACTGGATCTATAAGCGACCTGGAAATCACCCGAAGATCAGGGCTAGTTGAACTACTATGATTACAGACCGAATCGGACTACACTCAGTCCTATTACCATTATTAATCAGCTAGTATTGCTTTAATTTTGCAACAAGAAATTGTAGCCTGTATTTCCCCTTGCCATGTACCATTTAAACTTCTTTGACGTTCCTCTCATGGTACACCTGTAATAAATATTTTATTATGGCTGTGGCTTGGGTGGACCTCCCCACCCCTCCCAAAAAAAAAGATAATAATAAAAATAATAATAAACATCCTAAAATTCCTGGATCAGCCAATTTTGTAATAATTATTCTTGACAGTCACAATGGCACAAACATTTGCACAGAAATAACAATAGTACCTTTATTAATCAGCTAGTATTGCTTTAATTCTGTAACAAGAAATTGTAGCCTTCAAAACAATGATGCTTCCATCTAAACGTACAAGTGTAGCTTGCAAAATTTTATGAATATCACCTCTCTCACAGGAATGGAAGAAGATACTTTGAAGATACTTTATCATTACAGTTAGATATTTTATTTTATTGTAGTTTTCCATTTTTACATGGCTCTTCATCTACAATATCTAAATTACGGTTAGTTATCATAAATAATAAAAATCTTCTTAAAAATCAAAATATTATACATGCATAATATGCTAAAATATTAGAAAGAAAACGTGAAAGCTATCCCAAACGTTCTCTTGCTTGATTAAAAAGAAACGTTTTTGTTTCAGCACAGAATCTTCCATAATTTTTCTTAGCCCTCAGAGTTTGTGGAAGTTTATTGAATCATTTAGCTGCACAATATTGAAAAGTGTCCCTATCAATAGGAGTTTCCAAAACATCTTTTGAACAAGACCGAAGACCAGTTCTTCTTGGATTATATAATTTTAACTTCGTATATTCCGGCCAAAGATCATCATTTAAGGTCTTGAAAGAACCTTTTAGTAAATGCCAGTCTCGTCTTTCAGGCATTGGGAGCCAACCCACTTTCAAAACAGAATCTTCTTTCGAAAACTTTCCTGTAACAAAACATGCAGCAGAAGACTGAACCCGCTGAGGGCGCTTTAATTGTTTTGTAGGAAGGGGATAAAATAACGAGTCACAGTAGTCAAGTTTAAAAAGGATTAGGGTTTCAACTAATTGTTTTCGCAAATCAAAAGGCGCCAATTTGCGAAGCTGACGCAAGATTGCCAAGGAAGCATAACAGGAGGAAACTGTTTCGTTAACATGTTTGTCCCAGCGAAGGTTGTCGCTCAAATGAAGTCCCAATTAATAACTTGTAGCTGTCCATTACCTCCAGAATTTGATTGTTGTTGTTGTTGTTGTTGTTATTACAGCTGTTATTGTTATTACCTAACCAAATATTTATTAAACCTTCCGTTCTTAGCCAGTGGTTACTTGCCATTTGAGTAGTCGTTATCAACATCGCTTTAGTTTTATCATTGTTTAAAGCACGCTTACATTTATCAGACCAACGTGCTAAGTTCTAAAGTGAGTTATTCATTTGATTTACGCCCAATTGAAGATCTTTTGGGTTTACACTATTATAGATCTTGATATCGTCGGCATACTGATAACAAGTACACATAGACATAGTTCCAGTTGATCTGTGAGATCAAAACATTGTGGACACCAAAATTTGTATTTAATTTACCTGACTTCTTGTCATCAATTTAGACATATTGATGTCTTCCTGTTAAGTAACTTATTATCCATCGAAGAAATTGCGTGGAAAAACCCATTAAGTGTAATTTCCTTTTTGTTATAATATCAAAGTGTACCGTGTCAAAGGCTTTATTAAAGTCGGCAAAAACCATGATGGTAACTTCTCCTCTGTTCATCGCTTTGATATATAATATAGTCTCTGATACTGATTAGTGCTGTGGTGGTTGAATGTCCTTTTTGCGAAAACCAGATGTATGTGAGCCAATAAGTGTTTCGAGTCAATAACTTTGACCATTTGTTTTAATACCAACTTTTCATAGACTTTAGATAAAACGGGTAAAATATAAATTCCACGCAAATCACTATTAGTTGTAGGATTATTGTTTTTAGGAATTGGCGAAATACGAGCTATCTTACACGCTCAAGGGAAGCATTCTTTTTCAATACAACAGTTAATATTGTGAATCAGGCGAGATGCAATTTCTTCAGCAACTAATTTCATTTATTAAATTTTCAATCTCAAATATGGCGTTTCTAGCGTTCTGATTGGTTCACTCAATCTCGGTTATCAGGTCATATACCGAATGACCATATTTGGAAACTAACTGTGTAAAGTGTTGCCCAGCTGAAAAATATCAGAATAAAATTTTGTTGTCATTTTCAAGTATCGAAGGGTTCAGAAAGCTCATGAAATTTAATAAAACAATTATTCCATTCGCCCTTGTTGGATATGAGATGATTATAGCCAACGCGTGCTCTTCAAATAATTGTAAAAATATTTTGCTGGAATTTGTTCATGTCCCCTTGAGCAGTCAGATCGAAGGGATTTGATTTGGTGATTGACTTCATTATAAGCGAAATGCTTATTTAAGTTTATTTAAAATAACCTTTATTCTTTTGTTAGTATATGTGTTGTTGTTTAGTTTTTGAATGCCATTTAGCTTGACTTTATTGTTTTGTGTTATCTTAGTTTTTTCCTTTTGCTTATATTATCTCATTGTAATTTCACAATTGATTAGTTTTTTTTTCTATATTATCATACAGCTTCCAAGTTTCTCAGTTGACATGGCGATTTTGCTGGCATGGCAACGAAAAGTTATATTTTAGCGCAGTTAGCTTTTGTAATTTATTGTTTTTCTTAAGTGTTGTTCATTACGAAAACAAAGATAGAAAATGAAAAGAAAGACAAATTAAATATCAAAAAGCCTTCTTTTCATTGAGGTATAAAGACCATACGTTCTAATCTCCTTGTAGGGCTTCGAAGAATTTTAGTTCTACTGTTTGGACTGCATAACCTAAATGAACTTTAATATATTAAGTGCATATGAAGTAAAAAAAAAACAAGTTTTGCTCGGTTGTGAGTTTAAGTTCTCTAAAATATACAGTTTTGAACAAGCGAAAGCGCTGCTATGTATTCTTATGCCCGTTCAATTTCTCCAAAACGGCGCTTCAAGGCGTCTTTATTTTGCGCTCGGCCAACAGTCAGATTTTAACGGATATGACGTACACAGTGATTCTGAGGTTGCGTAATATCAAAGCGGAGGAGAAAGGGGATAGGCATTACTTCTAGCATATCAGTTTTGGTTTTGATTTTGGTCACGATAAAATGTGCAAACAAAAAAATATTATGAGGTGATCTCTGAACGTCAACAATATTCCGCACAGGTAGATAAAATGCACGCAAGGTAGGAGATTTCAAAGTTCTTATTTGAAACAATCTTGAACCTCAGGAATGTTTTATAATTTATGCAATAAATCAGAATATTTACAACTTACATTTAGGCACACAAGAAAAAGAATTCCGCGTCCCATTTTCCGTTTGATAAACATGTCAACGTTTTGTTTCCTCTCAGTTTCCAGCCGTCATAGCAAAAAAATGCGAGACTCCCTCCCTCCCACAAGCGATCTCCTATTTTATAGCCATGATCAACAATTCCTGGATCAGCACAATTTAGTCAACCTAAATAAAGATAAAATGTTAAATAATATATGAAAGCAACCATATCAACGCCATCTCCAAGAAGAAAAGAGGTATAGAACTATGAAGGACAAAAACTTACACGACGGTCTGTTCTGAGTCCACATTCCGTCAGGCTGACACAGGATGGTGTCTGGTCCAACCAGAGTGTATCCCACATTACACACATAGGTCACCGTCTCACCGGCCAAGAATCTTGTACCCAGTTTATGACCGTTAGTTGGAGTACCTGGGTCAGAACACGAACGCATTTCTGAAAATATAAAACAGAAAATAAAAAGTATTGCAAAGCTTTTCGTAACTGTAACCGATGATTTACAAAGACTCAACAACTGATTTTACATATATGCTTGTTACTTTGTTTGTTTGTACTCTGGGTTGTCAATCCACAGTCAACCTGTGAATGAATGATTACGATGTGTTTCAGTCATTGATTAGTTACAGTTCTTAAGTATGAATATACAATTAGCATTCATACTGACAGTTTATTCTCCGCTACTCCTTACTACGATTTACTAGTCGCTAGTGTAGCCTTATTTGCAATGTTCTGTCAGTGTGTGCACGTGGGGCTCCACATATCCAACAAATCTACAAAAGAGAGCGGTTCGTATAATAGCTGGAGCATCTTTGGACGCTTATACTGACCCAATTTTCAAGAATTTAAGAATATTTTACATTACGTAATATATATTTATTACAGTTAGGTAAGATTATGTTTCAGTTCTGTAATAGAATGTTTCCCCAACCCTTAGAGGTATGTTTGTTTTAAATAACCAAGTACATAACTAAAATACGAGAAACTCTGATTTATTCCATTTACCAAAGACCAGAACAAATTTGCGAACATTTTCGGTAAAATATCAAGGACAAAAGTTCTTTAATTCATTATCCAGAGAAATACAAACTACCCCAAAAATACAAACGTTTTTAAAAAGATTAAAGTGTTATCTTATTTGATAGGAACGGTTTTCCCCATGTAATTCATTTTCTTTATATGTATGTATATATAGATTTTTTTTTCTCTTGGTTTAAGGTTTGTACGTGTGTGTGTATAGGATTTGTACAAAGATTTTTTATGAAAATGCACCACAGAACAAGATGAAATAGTTTAACAAAACTTACCCACTCTTGTCGTCTCATTTATTTTGCTCGACACAGCGTTATTAGCAACACAAGCGTAAATATCAGATTGATTGGAAGCGAATTGTTTTAAAAGCAGTTCGGATTTCAGCAAATTGATTCCTCTGACTCTAATTTCACTGTGCGGTATGTCAATGCCATTCTTCTGGCAGTGTATTGTGGGAGTAGGTGATCCAGTGGCAGTACAGTTAAGTTTTACTGTGTCCTGTAGCCTTAAACCTGATCCAGAGATCTAGAAAATAGAGGCCGTCCAGCAAAAGCCAAAGCTGACCAATGTTAAAACGGTGCGGGCGATTCTGTGGTTTCGTTAACTATACTTATCCAAGTTCGTGTCGAGATTAGCAGAAACTTTAGGTACAATTCAGCAACTAACCAGAAAGGATATACAGCTTTACTGGAGACCAGAGCATGATTTAGCATATGAGAAAGTACAACAAATGATCTCGACAGCCCCAATATTCAGGTATTACGATCCTGCGAAAGCACTAACCGTACAATGTGATGCCAGTGAGAATAGACTTGGTGCTGCTCTCCTACAAGAGGGTCAGCCCATCGCTTTTGCAAGGCGTGCTCTGACAGAGACAGAGACTCGATACGCACAAATTGAGAAAGAAATGTTGGCGGTAGTTTTTGCACTGCTGTCGTTTGAACAGCACAACTATGGGAGGCATGTTACAGTACAAAGTGATCATAATCCCCTTCAAACGATTGCAAACAAACCCCTTAGAAGTGCACCAAAGAGACTTGGTATATGTTATTGAAGGCACAAAAGTATGACATGGTGATCACCTATTACCCTGGTGTTCAAATGTATTTGGCTGACACCCTGAACAGAGCATTCATGCTCATGCCTGCATCTGCAAATACACAAGGAGAATTTGAGAGAGTTAATGTCGTGAAGTTACTTCCGCTAACTGATGAGAGATTGGAAGAATTAAAGCATGCGATGCAGACAGATGAGGTTATGGCAAGATTTAAAGGAAATCATTCACAATGGCTGGCCAGAAGACAAGAGAAACCTCCTAGCAGCCTTATCGTATTATTTCAATTTCAGAGATGAATTGAGTGTGTATGACGGGTTAGTATTCAAGGGTGAGCGACTCATCATACCGAAGCAAGTACATCCAACGATGAAAAAGGAACTACACAGCTCCCACAATGGCGTTAATAGCTGTTGGAGAAGAGCGAGAGAAACCATATACTGGCCAGGAAATATATCTGCGATCAAGGAACGTGTGACTATGTGTGAAGCATGTAGTAAGTTTAACACTAAACAGCATAAAGAGACTTTAATGAGTCAAGAAGTTGCAGAGATCCTGGGAGAAAGCTGGTATAGATTTGAACCCAGTTGACGAAAAAGACTATATAGTTAGCGTCGAATATTTCTCCAACTTTTGGTAAACAGATGTCTTTCCAGACACTAAAGCCAGCACTGTGATAAAGAAAATAAATTGCCATTTCGCTAAACAAGGAATTCCTGACGTTGTCATCAGTAATAATGGCCCACAATTCACATGTGACAAATTTCAAAAGTTTACAAGCATTCGAACACCGCACGGGGAGCCCAGGACACCAGCAGACTAACGGAAAAGCAAAAGCAGTAGTTAAGGAGGCAAAACAGCTCCTGAAAAATACTAAGGAAACAAACGGTGACATCTACTTAACAGGAGCTCCGCAACACCTCAACTAAATCCATGGGAAGTAGCCCAACTAGGAGATTATGTGGACGACGGTGTAAAACCCAACTATGGATGACCTAACACCTCTTAAAACCACAAACAATACAACCTGACGTGGCTCAAAAACAGACTCGATTCAAAGAATTGAAACAAGCACAATATTACAACAAGGGAGCCAGGGATTTAAAGCCCCTTGAAGAGGGAGATGTAGTTCGGATGAGGCCCTTCACCCTATAGGAAAGAAAGATTGGACAAAGGCTACCGTTACAAAGCAATATGACAAAAGATCGCATGAAGTTGAGACAGATATCGGATCTTATCGCCGAAACTGAGTTGACCTAAAACAGCTGCCAAACCAACATCAACCAGTCAGCCGCCACCAAAAGAACAAAATCATCTTTTTGTTATATTCTTTTATGTTGTGTTTACCCATTGTATGATAAGCAAACTGTTTTTGAACTTTGAACTATATCTAAGGCGCATCTGGCGCGATAATAAAAGCCTGAATAGCACTGCTTCATTTTCACTCCCCATATTTTTCGGCAGTGCGGTTGGATTGCGCAATCAGTGTTCTCTGACTGCTAACAAGTACACGTGTGACACTTGCCTGTTGTTGACAAGTAAAACTCTTTGTGCTTAGTACTGAAATTTCATTCCAAACAATGGGTCATCGTAAACGTAATTAACCATAGTTACAAGACTGCCGTCTGAACGCGCTTTACGTCATTAACCATGGTTTTAAGACTGCTCTGTGAACGCGCCCTTAATCTTGTCCAAACATGTTCATAATAACTTTGGTGCGGATAAAAGTGGTCTTTTAACAACCCCCGCTAGTGGGGGTGAGATAATTTATGCAAACTTCTTCATTGTCGATCATTCTGTTGTGAATGTGCGGCAATGGAGGAATTGTTACTGTAATATTCTTGTAGCCTTTATCAATAACCACACACACATGGCCCATACACCTTCATCATCCACAGCTTCTAAAATATCTCCAATGCAGTAGTTCCAAAACATTTTCACAAATTTCAATTTCAAATTCTAATCATTTGAATCTCACCCAAATATACACCAAAGTGACGCACTAGATTACAAAATGCGTTCCTTACTATGCTAAGAACCATTCAGAAGCGTAAAGAAAACAAAAGAATGACGCGCCCGCGATTCGATGCTCTGCAGTTATTACATTTTATCCATGGTGAAGTCAACATGATTGAAAGGGGTGCTGTAGAAAACATCGACCCCCATCCCTTCCTACAAGCCATAAATAATAAACACTCCCTTACGTAGGAGCTTCAAACGAGCATTATGTTTGCTCTACCTCGCTTCTATGAGTGAAGCTATTTTTAGACTCTCCTAATTTACATCTGGCGCAAAAGTCATTTATTTGTCCTCTCGGCTTCATGGACTACGAGTTTGAATAGACCATTCAGTTTCACGGCCTCATGGGTTATGGACTCGCAGTCCTTTCATCCGCGAGGTCTAATTGTTAAAATAATTATTATATCAGAAAACACACACATTGTTTCATTGTTCCCTGAATAAAATTAATGAACATTTGAGACATTGGAGGAGAAACACTTTGATCTAGCGTCCACAACAAATGTAGAAGTGTTTGAAATGCCTCATAGTTCTTGTGTTATAGATTATTTAGATTATGGTACTTTAAAAAAAAAGTATTAATAATTTTTTTATTCAACAACGGTTAAAAGCTAACGCAAAGTTAAAACGTTTACTTGATTATTGTTGGCATTAAAATATATCTGCATGATAAACTAGTTTCAAAAGCTTAGTAAAATGATTAAACTGCCGTCCGAATTACAAATGTTTACTAGTATCTTTTTGTAAAATTGTGCTCTCTAGCCTATTGCCAAGTTTTTTTAGCACGGTGTGAGTGAATCCTTTATAAGTCTTTGTCTATTGTAATTAATTTGACTCTTGAAAAACCTTGAACCGTACACAGAATTTCAAACGCATTCGACAAAATTCGCAGGATTCCTGTGCATTGCAAATATAAAATATAGAATGTTTAGTCCTTCATTAAGAATAACAAGAAAATTATTATTATCATTAATGATAATAATAATAATAGATACTGAATGAATAGTTATTTCATTAAATATTATTACTTCTTAGAAAAAGTTAAATGCTGCAACTGAAGAATTTTAATCTTCGTAAGAACATATTTGTACCCGTATTTTAAAAACTGCTATTACAAAGTAACGGTGACGTATGGTCTATACACTCTTTTTATAAGACCCAGTAACGTTCGGTTGAGATTGGGCTATTCTTAACTTTTGGTGATTTCAGCCACACTTGCTCATGAATTAATCTTATTTCCTGATATTTCCAAACAGAACTAAACTTTCCCTTAACAGAGTAGTAATAAACTGTTTCAAAACTGAACAGATTCCAAACAAAACCTTTTATCATGCAATATCGTATACATTATGCAACTCGTAGAAGGTTCATTTTTTACCGTTTTCGGCTGCTTTCAAAAAATGAAAAACCGGTTGGAAATGCTATTATGAACTTACATGTATAACCGTCTCAATCTGTGTGCAAGAATTGATTAAAATTCTAAAATTTGACTGATCAAAATTTCACTCTGGTGGTTGTTCTTAGCTTGTTCTTATATCAGGTTTTGGGCAAATCTCAGCCAAGATGTTCTTATATAAACGTTTGTTCTTGTAGCGTGTAGTATCACCAGTAGATCTTATTCACGTAGCAGACATGTGGTCTTTATTGAGTAACCAAAGAAAACAAAATGTTTAATTCTAGTGATCGATAGAGTTTTAAGTAGTGAGAACGGAAGCAATAACGGCAGCAATTATGAAAAAAAATTCTTGTTTAGTTTTTCTATATCCATTTTGGTTAAGATTTTTAAGTGAAAAAAACAGACCACAACAACGGGATCACTACACTGCTCTTTTGACAAGTGAGTGGGTTCTTTTAAGTTCTTCGATAGAATTTAGAGAGACTTGGCCTACACGGTTAATCATATGTATCACAAAACTTGCCCTGACGATCTGCATGGTGGCTCTTGATAATGTTCACAACACATTCCAGTATAAAACGAAAGGCAGACACATACTCCTCAACGCAGCGTCCCGCCATTCACACCGTTTAGATTACATCCCCTGTACTCTCTCAATGGCGGACAATAGCCGTTACATTTTGGAAGCTGCGACACATATCGCCGTCGTGTTTGTGTACCGCAGTTTGTAGTACTACACGGGCGCCAGTTTTGCCAACTGATTACTTAACATGTCAAGGGAGCGCAGGTATGACGGCGTCGTCTTTCCTAAACCATCCCCCATCAGTTTCTGGTGACACTAGAAAAACTATCAAAACCACTGATATAATCTTGGACAAGTGCATGAAAAGGTCGTCACAGATTTTTCACGCACTTGATAAGCAGTTCTCTCTATCGAATAACGCTCTAGTAATTCAAGTACTGCTGTTTTTTTAGCAGCACCACGCTAAGCGCTAGCAAAATCTTCAAACGTTCCGATTCGGTGTCTGCGCGTTGTTTTAAATTTCGGTATAGTCAATCAACTGATTTTGTTTTACTTATTGTTGTCAAGGATAGTTTTTGTTTCTTTATTGAAATCTCGGTAAGTTGAAACGCCTTTGATTTTTCGGTTTTTGTGACTTTCGCAAGACATGCAACGAGTTCAAAGCAAAAATACCGACTCAAAAAGGTTGCAGGTTTATAAAAATCTCACATCCTCTTAAAATGAATTACATTTTTTTATTATTTTTATTATTTCCACGACTCTATGTTTTTCATATATCTAAACTAAAAGTAAAAGCCTACAATGAGTAAAACCATAAAAACTTAGACGCGTAGACGGATACAGACTGAAGTCTTTCCTTTATTGATTGATCGTGGCTTGTATAAAAAGGAACTTATTTTATAAAATTTATTTGCCTAAAAAATGTTAATGTGTTTTGGAATATCTTGGAACTATATTTGTTTTGGAGCTTAAATAATAGAAAAGTTAAATATTAAAACTTCGATTATTGATTTCTTAATATATTTCTGATTTTAAATCCTTTGCATACTTGTGTTAATTTTGCATGAGTCGAAAGTAAACTCAATCCGTTATTTGCCGAGCGCCCAGTGATACCTCAAGCGGAACTTGTGCAATAGGGACGAAGACTAGAGGTACAAGATTGCTGCTGTCTTAATAATGTGTTCGCAGGGGTCATTGTAAACATGCGCGTAGACTTGACGTTACGCTGTAGCAGAATTACGGTTTGTGACTTATACACTAAAATAGAATCACGAAGCCCTATAACTCAGACATTTCCTCTAAAGCCCGAGTGAACAATATTTTTGTCGTGTGTGATATCTTGTTTAGAAAATGCATGAGAAAAGTCGTAGACGCCCTTTGTAATTCCCTCAAGGCTACGTTGAGCAGTACGTAAAACCTCAGCCTCCCTCGTCATCCATCAAGAGTTCACAAAACTTTTTAGGGACAACTTAAAAAGTTAAACGCAAAATAGTTTCACATGGCAGAGTCGTCGAGAAGAGGGATGCAAATGACCTCCCTTTTAAACGTCAAGAAAAGAAAAGTCTTTTTTAACTTTCATGAAAAAATCCTTTTAGATCGAAGAAATATTATTGGAATTATTTTTATCTTCCTATAACTTTAATTGTACTCGCATTTTTTGATAAGAACCAGTAAATTTTGCCGAGACTCAATTTTTTCTAATTTTTTGGCTTTTTCAGTCCTAATTTGTTTTCACTGTGTTCTTATTTCTATGAGCTGTTTGAAACGATGAGAAATCAAAACAAAAAGAAAAGACCATTGAAAAACGATGCTTATCATTTGTTTTTTGAAGAGATTTTTGTACATTTATCTAAGATTGACGAAGAGCATTTAATGAAAACGTATATCATTTGGGGCAACAGCAAATGCAATAATACAATTAATGCTAAACGTAGCTTCTGTGTTTTTACTGTGCACATTGCGAACGTAAATTACAAGCCGTTCAGTAAAGTTTCAATTTAGCAACGTTTTCACTTTATTTCAGCCTCGGCCTGGGCTTGTTCTGAAATTGCTCTTAATTTTCAGCCAATCTGAGCCCCATTGTTCTTATAAAATTGTTCTTATAAAAAAACGGCGTGTATTTAACCGAGTAGGCGCCCATTTTCCGATATTCTCCCAACTGCAGTAATATTTTCTCAAGAAAACTTGTTTACGGATTCCTTAGATTGCTTGCGCCCTCGGCGCTCGAAAACTCCCCCTAGGCCTCCCTTCAGTCGAACCCCATTGTGAAAAACTCCAGGTGACACCTATGCATCTATGCATAAGACAACACAAAAATAAAACCATTATAAACTAGAAGTTTCTGAAAGAAAGGGAAGTGCTGCGACAGTTAGAAATAAGTTTATCGAGGAAGGACGTTCGTTGCT
>JAOBAY020003051.1:0-15556 GCA_025331085.2 Zoanthus sociatus | reverse complement strand
AGGGTCGAACTTAATTAAAAGTGTCGAACTTAATGGTTTCAAACGTCGAACTCATCATGTACTTAATACTTTCTATTTAGTTCGGCACATGATAAGTTCGACGTTTGAACTAGGCCTAAGCTTTCCGCGCCGTCTCAATGATGACGACGGCAAGCAGGTGACCAGCTCGCCACATTCCAACGTCCAATTTCTGTTTTCAGTAATTAAGGCTGTTGTTCTTTGCCGTTCTCGCATCTTAAAGTTCCTAATATACAACACAATGAACGAGAAACTGTTTTGGATTTCAAGTCAATCTTTATTGATATAAAATATATTAAAACAAGCTCTTTACTGTAATAAAACGTAAAATGCATTGCGGTTAATATAAAACTTTACAAAACATATTTTGTAATAGCAAATAATCAAGGCTTCTTTCTTCACTTACTGTTCTTACAACTAAAAAGTTAACAAAATCTACAACTTTGAGTTTGATTTAGTAAAAATCGACGTTTCAATTTGCGAGCGAGTGCTTCAATTAATATGTGGAATTATTTTGCATTTCAGTTTGTTATCCTTGCTACCAAGGGAAGCAAGGTGTTTTGCAATTTCTGATATAGGACTCCATCTCTCCGGAATTCACTTGCATCAGGGCCGTGTATGTTGTCAACTGAAGAGAAATAAAAAATGCTTTCAATGATCATTTCTACTGTGAATGATGGTTGGTAATGATGCAAATGAGGGCGATGATGAGTGAATAATGATTGATATCGATTACTGTTGACCTTTGATGATGGTACTTAACAAATAGGATTTATGATATTGATTGATAATGGTGATTGATGACAATGATAGTGATTGATAAAATTAATATGATGACGGTGATTAAGATGATGGTGGCTGATGATTGTGATTGTTGATGACAGATAATTGTAATTGATGAAAATGAAGACGAAGATGATACTGATTGATTGATGTTGGTGATTGATGATGGTCGTTGATGATGGTGATTGATGATAGTCTTTAATGAAGAAGATGATGGTGATTGATGACAATGACTGATAATTGTGATTGTTTATCACTGATTATGGTGATTGATGAAAATGATTGATGTTGGTGATTAATGACAATTGATGATGGTGATCGATGATTGTTGATAACTGATTATGAAGATGACTGATAATAATTGATGATGCTTGTTGGTAATGATTGATGATGACGATTGTCGGTAATGATTGGTGATTGATGCTGATAGTGAAGATGATGGTTAATAATGATTATAGTAATGACTGCTGAACACGACAATGATAACAATGAATAACCATTGTTTTGAATAGAGACGTTGTAGTTGGTGAATATCTATGGTGATGGAGGCGATAATAGTTTCGAAGGTAATAACGTGGTTTGTGATTGATGATGCAACTTTGCTACTATACTTTTGAATACAGCGTGGCTCAGTGGTCAGGGTGATAGATTTGCATGCGGATGTTCCGGGTTCAAATCTCACTCTGAACACTGTCTGGATTTGTCTTGGATGATCTCTGAGTCATATCCACTGCGCTTTGTAAATAGCCAACTGGTTTGCCTCCTTCCAGTTGGAGTTTTTAATTGTGTCATGTTTAAGTTAAAATCGGAGGTATTAGCTTTACAGTTACTCCAGAAATCCGAGAATAAATAAAGTATTAGTTTAGTTTAGATTACCACTCGATCAATGGTCAGTCAATGTTACATGTCATCCGAATACTAATGTCGAGCATCAAAAACTAGAGTAGCAAACACGCTTGCAACTTGTAAACCCATACTAAAGTCTTTTATTGCTGAAACAAAGGTAATTTCAACGATGAAATCAGTTTAGGTTATGTTCTAAGTTCAATCAAACGTACACAGTCACAACAGAAACTCTGACCCTTATCAAATCCTTTTTTACATCTGATTTTACTTAACCGTCCAAGTCAGTTATGAATACCCAACTTCTCCTTACATAACCTATTAAAAATAAGACATCTAGTACTGAGAAATTGAGAATTGATCAAACAAAGCAAACTACTGATTAAAAGTAAAATTCTTTCAAACTTGTTTAATGAAAAGTATGGGTACACGTCGGGAGAATTTAGCAATACAACTGGGACTAAAAGAGTTAAATATGTCACAAACATTGGATTGACAGACCTTGTTTAGTACTGGCTGTGTTGAGAGCACATTGAACAGCCCTTTGAATGAAACTTCCTGTAGAATGAATGTATCAAAAAAGTTAGATCTATTTTATAACCACCAAAATCGTCTCTTTTGTCATCATCATCATCATCATCATCACCATCATCATCATCATCTTCGTTTTTAAAAACTATCTCAACTTCATTTTCCTTAACCTGTATTCAAGGTTCTCCACCCCACATCTTCTGACTTCTTCATTAGCAACCCTGTGCTGCTACCTTATGGTTAACACGTAACTCGACATTCTTTGATCACAACTAGCTACGAGTTCTTCCGTCTTTTCGTTATTGCCCAAGTTTCCGCACCATAAAGCAATACAGAGATAACACACGCACAGTAAACCTTCACTCTTTCCTCTAGTGGAATGCTATGGTTTACTAGCAAGCTCGCCAATGCCCTCCATTTACTCCAAACACAATATATCCTATCACTTACTACCAATTCTACCCCTCCACATGAGATCACATCACCAAGATAACGAAAGCTGTTCACTATTTCCAAACTATCTTCTCCTCCCTCCCATTTCTGTGGCACTATTACAACTTCCCTCACACACGTTGAACATCTAAAGTTATCTCGGACTGCTCTTAGATTTGTGACCCCCGAACATCTCTGGTGGCACCACCTTTCACAACATTGACACCATATTGAGTTTGCCCCGACTCCTTTGCCGCAAATTCCACATGGGTACCTTCCCCTTTGTGGCCTAACAGCAGGTTTTCTACCCATTAATTTGGTCTTAATGTTTACCTTAAACCCCTTGTTTTCATCTCTCTTTTTCACATGGGTACCTCCCCTTTGTGGCCTAACGGCAGGTTTTCTACCCATTAACTTGGTCTTTTTTATGTTTACCTTTAACCCCTAGTTTTTATCTCTCTTTTTCACATGGGTACCTCCCCTTTGTGGCCTAACGGCAGGTTTTCTGCCCATTAACTTGGTCTTTTTTATGTTTACCTTTAACCCCTAGTTTTTATCTCTCTTTTCCACATGGGTACCTCCCCTTTGTGGCCTAACAGCAGGTTTTCTACCCATTAACTTGGTCTTTTTTATGTTTACCTTTAACCCCTAGTTTTTATCTCTCTTTTCCACATATCAAATTTCCTAACTGCCTCTTCTGATTCAGCTGTTTTCACTAGGTCATCGGTATACAACAAGTCCCATAATCCTTCCTCTCTTGCCTTTCTGGTTGCCTCCAGCATCACTACTACAAATAGCAGGGAACTCAGTGCTGACCCTTGATGTACTCCAACTCCTATCCTAAACTCATCTGAAGTACCCGCTAGAGTCCTTTCGTCATATATACCGATAATATATAGATTTAGGCACTGCCTAAAAGCGGAGCTCCCAAAGAGATTCAACCTAACAGAGGACACAAAGGTTGATTTCTCGCCAAGTACACAAACAATTTACAAATGCCAAAATTACATCAAAGAACACACGAAGGAAAAAATCACTTTAAAGATGAACGAGAAAAGAAAATATTATATTTCACTCGTACGGACGGACGGACATAACGTCATGACGTTGAAAATTCAACTCGATGGATATACCATATTTTTTTAAGTATGGTGCTCCGCAGGAGCTCCGCTATAATTCTTAATTTTTCTTAGGTAAAAGACTCGATTATTACCAGAGGTGAACAGAAGCTACAAGTGCGTTCGAGAAGCTTAATTAGTTGGAGTTCTTTAAAGGGGATCATTCCAAAATGGCACTTTTTCACCTTTTGTCAATAGAAAGGTAATGTAAACATTAGGTACTCACCGAAGTCTCAACTTCCAAAGAGCTTTCAATCCTTATGAAATCCCTGTTCAAAGTAGCCCAAAAATCGCGCACAATCGCCGCCATCTTGGAATATACTAGGCAGCCTGGCGATGCTGCCGTGTCATGGAGTTCAACCTGAATGGCTGAACCGCATCGTTTCGAACAAGTGCTGGCTTTTTAGTTGAATTCAGTTGTACTTTCAATTAAAATAAATGTTTTGAAATTTTCAAAGAATCTTCCAAACCAATATTCCAATAGGGCAGTGCATGCGATCCAGCTGAAAGCCGCGGTGCATGTATACGTACTTGTAAAGTGTCGAGACTCGAGTATTTTAAGACTTCTAAACCAAAAGGATTCCATGGAAGTTGTCGGCCGGCAAAGAAAACCCAAATACAGTTCAACAGTAAGTTTACTTCGTTTCTAGACTCATCTGTAGTAGATTTCATATCTTCGTCTTGCTTAGGAATCTCAATTTAATTGATCATAATATTATTTTAATTTTTGTTTATTTGTTTTTTTTTCTAAGACTAAGTATGTTTACGTTCATCCATAAAACAATTATTTCTATGAAACTTACAAGTCTAACAGTTTCCTCGTTTTAATCAGTAGTTAGAAAATCAGAGAAAATAATTGAACTTGTACACACTTGTAAATAGTGAGAGAAAATTTTAAACTCTTTTAGGCTTGACTTTTGTTTTAGTTATTAAAGTATTTATAGATAAAGATTCCGGAATGTTCTTCGATTCTGTTCAATTTGCCATCAGTTTTGCTTCAAAGTTCAATGTCAACTCGTCTCTTTTTTACCCCTTTTGATAATTATTTTTTCTAATTTCAATAACAGGACATTGCATCACTGCAACAAAACCTACATGTACTGACTATGGAAATCTGGATTTTGCGAGGAATCTTGTGAAAGGTGACACCCCACCTCTGAATGGTAATACCACTCAATGGAAAATGAAGCTGAGCACCTTTGGTGCAAACAAGTAATTTGCATTACGCTGCACAGGTGTTTTTCAAATATTTTCCTTGTTAGGGACAACCTGGAAGCCAGCATGAAGGAACATTGTGATTATAGAACAAATGAATTTAATTAATTAGAAAGGCTGCTCAGTGCTACTACAACTAATTGTACACCAAAGAGAAATTGGACAGGGAAATAGAATTCTGATCCCCTCTCGCATTGCTTGGGCAATCCACAACTACTACCCATCTGCCAATAGACAATGCACAAGTAATTTTTTAAAGGAATAGCTAGCAGCACAACTTCTCTATTCATTATATAGGCATTTATATCTATTGCTTGGTGAAACTCTAACTGCATAATAAAAGTTGCTTGATAACAAGATAATTCAAATGTACTTCACTTTTGTCAATGGCTCTATACTATATGCTATAAATAATTTGTACAAAACTTTTGAAATTAAGAATTAAAGGATTTTAAAATAACAGTTTTGTGTTTTTGTTAGCTGATTTATGGTTTTACTGTCATATTGAGAAACAAAAAACAAATTGCAAACAAATAGCAAACAAAAAACAAATTAATAGCAAACAAAAAACAAATAGCAAACAAATTTTTTCCTTTGTGTTTTTTTTTGTGTTTTGGTGACAACTAATTACATTTGATTTTTCAAAACTCGGGGTGAAAAAATGTGTATTTTAGTTGATCTGGACTAAAATTACTTACCTGTGTTACTTAGACTGCAGCAAAGAAAAACTCCAAGCCATATTAATTGACATCAATTTTGGGGCAGACCAATTTAATTTCTTGTTTTATGAACATTTAGACTAAAAACTCAAGATCAGAGAGAGAGAAAAAAAATGAAAATTTAAAAATATACTATTTAAAGAAAAATAAAAATCTAAAAGTATACTAGTTAGTTCTATACTTGGTACATGTATATCTTTATCCCCATTATATTTGTCAGGTGCACATAACGCTGTTCATTTCTTGTCACACTTATCTTTTATTGTAACCGTATCATCTATGATTTGAGCTTGAAATAGGTACATTTTACTTAACTGCAAGCAGGGAAATATATTTCGATCTTCAGATGGAAATTTTTATTTTAATTTCTAAAAGGTTAAATTTGGCAGGTTTGTAAAACAGGAATTTAAATTGGTCTTGCCCTATAAACAGTTTGATAAGAAACCAGGATTTTATTAAATGGGCCTCATTGTTGTATTCAACAATCTTGTGAGGCATTTATCAGTTCCTCAGCAGTTGAAGATTCGCTCATATCTAAGGTTGAAGCTATTTACTTGACATTAAATCTATTGTCACCCACTGGTTGTGATATTACGGAGGCATAGAAGGGGATTAGTTATAGCTCTTTGCAGTCCTTGGTATCAGCATTTGTACTTTGTGTGATTTTATAGCGCAGCAATTGTACTGATGGAGTACATCCTGTACTCCCTTTCTTTGATGTTATGGTCTATGGCAGCAAGCAAGATCCTCAGGATAAAGTATACTAGGTACCTATGTATCCAACAATAATGGTGCTTCTTTGAAATACCATGACAACCAACATTGTCTAGATAAAATTCGAAATTACACACAAACCTTCACGATACTTATTGCAATTTTTTCAAACATGTACATATTTTATTTATTGGAATCATAGCAAATGATTGCTATCAAAAGCAGTTAAAGTATAGGAAAAATGGCAAATCCACAGATAATCTGAATGATTACCTGTCCTCACGGAAAATGAAAGTTCAATAACTATTTGGCAGCGCTCTTACAATCATAAGATCAAAATCTCCATAATATTGCATTACTTCATATATTTCACCCCACTGTCATAGCACTGCTTCACAGCTAGCAGCTAAAGATTTTAAGTGTCAGGTTTTCTTTTATATAAATTAAGTTATGTACTTAACGAAAGTAACAAAATAAATGAAGACGTCTAAGAATCGAGTGATATTTTTGCCCAAAAAAAATTAGTATTCAGCAAGGATTACAAAAACAAAACAAGAATAAAAAATAGAACAAGAAATCTTTGTATCTTGATATATACTGGTTATCAAAGTACCTTCAAGCTTGTTTTCCAACTCCGGTACTTCAACACAACAAACGCACGTTTTTGCGGTCTCCCGTACTTCGCATCTTCCACACAAGCATCAATTTAAGTTCAACAGTCTTTCTGCTCCGTCGTTCTCTTCATCAGAGCCACTGTTTCCTTCGTCAATGTTGCCTACACGCTCGGGCTCGAAACGATACGGTTCAGCCATTTAGGTTGAGCTCAATGACGTAACAGCAGCATCGTCAGGCTGCTAAGTATGTTCCAAGATGGCGGCGATCGTGCACGATTTTTGGGCTACTTTGAACAAGGATTTCATAAGGATAGAAAGCTCTTTGGAAGTTGAAACTTCGGTGAGTACCTAGTGGTTACATTATCTTTCTATTGACAAAAGCGGAAAGAGTGGCATTTTGGAATGACCTTCTCCTTTAAGAAAATGAATCATTATGGTATTCGAGGGACTGCCTTATCTTGGAAGCGTTACTGGCTGACAAATAGAACACAACAAGTAGTACTGGAAGGGTCATGTAGTTAGAAATCAGTTGTCAAATCCTGAGTCCCCCAGGGCACGGTACTTGGCCCCCTTTGTTTTCTACTATATATTAATGATATGGGTAATGGTATATCTAATAATCTGAAGCTTTTTGCCGACGATACACTTCTTAGTTTATGGCCTTGTGTATAACACCAGTGATACTATCCGTGAGCCTACAACAAGACCTCTACAAGCTGGTAATATGGGCCCAAATATGGCAGATGGAATTGTATCCATCAAAGTGTTATGTCTTAAGAATCTGTAAAACCACAAACGTCACTGCATACCCCACTCCATGCTAGGCTATACACTGAAATTTAACAATAATGCGCCATATCTGGTGATAACACTAACAGAGACTCTAAGCTGGAAAACACACATACTTAACATTAAGAACAAAGCCAATAAGACCCTTCGATTCATCAAGCGAAATCTATATCAGTGTCCCCAGGAGATCAAATCGCAAGCCAACAAAGCCCTGGTGAGACCAGTAATGAAATATGGGTCGACAGTGTGGGACCCATATAGAGAATATCAGAAGACTGCTTGAGAGAAAGTTCAGCGGCGAGCAGCAAGATTTGCAACTAACACTTACAGCAGAGAGAAAGGCTCTGTAACAAGGACCCTCGATCAGCTAAAGTGAGAGAGTTTGGAAAAGAGAAGTAAATGACAAGACTTCTATTGTTATATATAACTCTAAATGGCCAAACCGCAGTGTCAGTGTCCGATTATATAAAATTCCAGTCATATATTAAGAACAGGTACGGTTTTCATACCCTTATAAATTTATTCAGTTACAACCCCAGTCAGACACATACAAATTCAGCTTTTGCCCAAGAACAATAAGTGAATGGAACAGTCTCCCTAGTAATTTCATTGAAATGGGGGAGAAGGACTTTCATAAGACAGTATTTAACTATGTAGCTTAATCATTTTTCCTTTTGTTTATTTTATGTTTTACTTTTGTTCATTATTATTATTATTAGTATTAGTATTATTTTTAGTACCTCCTCCCTTTTCTTTTATCAAATATTTAATTTCATGAACTGCTGACCAACATTTGCCTTATATCCGTATAAAATATTGCAAATCAGTAAATGTAAAATGTAAATGTCTGTATCAACTGGTCCCATGCCTGACTCGCTGAAGACGGCAGAAGTTCACCCTTTGTTGAAGAAGCATAATGCAGACCATAGTGAACACAGTAACTTTCGTCCAATATTAAATCTTCCAATGGTTTCTAAAGTTGTCGAGAAAGCTGTTGCAGTCCAGCTTACAGAGCACGTGACTCTACGCAATCTGAACGAGCCCTTGCAGTCTGCCCTGAAGAAGAGCCACTCAATTGCAAGTACAGAACGATATCTTTCGTGCTATTGATAAAAGACACTCCGTGATACTGTTAATGCTTGATCCGTCGGCAGCGTTTGACACTGTGGACCATTCTATTCTCCTAACCAGGCTTTGAACCAGCTATGGCTTGAGTGGAATAGTTCTTAATTGGTTTCACTTTTCTAACATCGCGCAAACAGTATGTCATGGCTGAAGAATGCAAGTCCTTGCTTCGAGATCTCGACCGAGGAGTGCCTCAAGGATATGTTTTCGTTCCTTTTATCTGCTGTACACATCTCCAATTGCGAAAATAATCAAGAGACATAGCTTGCAGTATCATTTATATGATGACGACTCTCAACTGTATACATCGTTTAAAACTGATTCCTTTGACGCTATACATCAAGCAAAATCCAAAGTTGAACAAAATCCATAATGGCCTTAAGCTGAATCAAGACAAGTCAGAACTTCTTCTTTTTACTTCTAGGTTTCGACCTGGTCCAGTGTTGAAGAGTCTAACAGTAGTTGGTGAAGAAATAAAGCCTACCCCATCAGCAAGGAATTTATGAACTGTCTTTGATACACATGTTACTCTTAGCAAATATGTAAATACGCTATGTAAAGTATCAAATTTTAATCTCAGAAATATCACTTAAATCCGAAAAATTACAGAAACACTCGTTCATGCCTTTGTTTCTTCCAGACTTGATAACTGCAATTCACTACTCTATCGTTTGCCAGAGTACCAGATTCACAAATTGAAACTGATTCAAAATGCAGCCGCTCGTATTCTACATTTACAAGAAAACAAGAGCATATCACTCCAGTACTTCAGAGGCTGAAGGTACACTTTAGGGTTATTTATAAAGTATGTATTATTATTTACCAAGCAATGAATGGACTCGTCCCTTTTTACGTAACGGAACTATTTAAATATAAAGTATATTATCGATCATTGAGGGCATCTTCAGAGAATTTTGTGGTAGTACCGAGAACAAACACTGTCACGTACGGAGATCGCGCATTATCAGTGGCAGGTCCAAAAATTTGGAATAATTCGCCAAGTTCTCTTCGCCAAGAAAAGTCCTTCAACCTTTTTAAATTAAATTTGAAAACTTACTAATTTAGGCAGGAGTTTTTTTAATTAGTTATTTTTTGTAACGCAATATTTGTGATTTTTTTAGTTTTTTTATTATCTTGTAAATAGAGGTTTATTCAAGAATTTTTAATAGTATTGTAAAGCGCTTTGAGCAATTAGTGAATATAGCGCTATATGAATAAAAGTATTATTTATTTATATTTATAGGGTGTATGAAATACAGTAGTTTCAAAGCCAACGCATTGCCTGGTTCCCATCTGCTATATTATAGTTTTGGTCTTTATACTGTAGTTTCAAAGCCAGCGTACTGCTTGGTCCCATCTGCCATATTATAGTTTTAGTATAAAGACCGATATCAACAAGGCTTTAGGTTATCACAGAATTTATTCAGTACATACCCCAGGGCTAATCGATATCAAGAAGGCGACAAAGTTTAGAGGCTATTACAAGAGCTTTAACCACAAGCGGTACTGGAGGTTATAGACTTGCAGATGAAATCTGCCTGTTGTTACGAAGTCACATGTTACACTAAAATAATAATTTTACCGCAGCTGGGAGCTACTTTAGTTCCATAAGCACATCGAAGACAAAGAAAATGCGAATAAATTGGAAATTCAGAGAATCGATAGCAGTCCGCAGGAAGTCATTGAGGCGGTTACAGATCTTATCCCCTAAGATCAAACATGCAAGCAGATGTAGCTAGTTTCAGAACCTGATGTCAATCTAAAAATATCTAAGACTAAAGCAAGCCAAGCTTTCTCTATTTTCAACCACAATGTATAGAAATCTAAGAGAACAAAACCAAGATCCCAATCAGGCTCTAAAGTTAAATGCCCTCAGTTTTTCCCTTTGCGAAAATTCGGGTGTTAAACACAACAATTAGCCGTAAGTTATAGAACCGGTCCAAATCAGATTGTTCGAAGAATTTTGAGTATGGCTTTTGTTTCTTTTATTAAGATGCTAAATTTCACCAGAAATTGTCGACCTGATCAGCAACTTTTTATGACAGACATAAAATGGAGGGGATGGCTTTGTGTTGGGCATGTCATCAGGATGCTCCCAGATAATACCAAAATGATTTTCAGGAGACTTAGAGATGATCCGTTGAAAGAGAAATAAGGAAAACTGGATGGACGTTGTGGAATCAGTTTCAGTATTTGGCTATATTCAAGGCGATTAGCGTTCTTCGGTGCTGGCTCTATGTGATACAGGGCATAAGGGAAATTATATAGCTAACTAACTGTCTGTATTAAAGCAGCTGCAGTTAATAAAATTATTGTCACCCCGCATTTTAAGGCTTAATTGTTGTAGCAAACTGAGGAGTCAGTAATAAAGGACTCAAAATTGAAAATAAAATTCGCAATCAATTTAACGAACAGTCAGTTTGCTGCAAAACGGTTGTGGGAACACTGGCTTTATAGAAATAAACCAGGTTTTCTGTTTGGAAGATAATGTCTTGGTATGGATTAAAAGGTTCTCCTAGGTTCATAGTTCAGATCTATATACTGAATGTTGACGTAAGAACTTTGACTATCTTAAAATCCGCGTTCCTTAACTAAATTTCTATAATCAATTCTCTCGTAGTAATAGAAAAGTATGTCGCTTTGAGGCTAGAATACTTGCATTAGAACAACGAAGGTTATTCATTTGCCTCTTCTGATAAACTGGCGTTGCGTCAATAATCGAAAAATAGATCGTGAAATTACTTACGTCCTTAGTTCTTTTTCCGTAGCGTTGGCCTTGAAATGGCAAGAACGCTTCTCCTGATCGTAAACTATTTTCTGTTAAAACTAATATGACGATAAGTGCGACAGCAACACATGACTTCTTCATTTTTTGTTTTTTCTTCTTCTTCTTCTTCTGCTTAGTAATTTTTCTCCAACATTTAAGTTACCTCTTTTTCGGATGTTGTATATATCTGTGGAAATATCTATTTCAAACGTATTTATATTATTGAAATAACCTTAGCCAGAAGGTAATATCGCAGATTTTATCACCACCTGCAGGTTAATAACAAACAGTTAGGAAGCTTAGCTTGATCTTTTAAGATGTAGTCATAAGACCACCAGTTTGTCAATTTATCAAATTGAAACAACAAAGCCCTAGCCAATATTTGATCGGATCAAATAATGCTAAATTGAATGGACATGATTGCCGACTGGAGCGATTCAGTTTTATTTAGTACGAAGAAAAATGTTCTCTACAGCTTTTCTTATTTCTAATACGAGTGTCGAAAGCATGTTGTTTTACAATTCAGTAAAAATGGAAAATGTTTTTAATTAATGTTATTTAATTAAATTTTGTAGAAAATATTATTAATAATGTTTTCGTTTAGTTTGTCCTCAATCATTTACTCCCAGATTTGCTGTTTAAGAATAAAGCGAATAATATTGAAAACACTATTTCCAATTGTATTTTTATGAGATGAAAATTTTAGAAACATCTTAAACGAATAATATCCGTAAAACACAGAAACATCAGATGCAAAAAAACATTGTTCACCCACTAATACACGTTTTTCTTTCTTTCTATTTTTTTATAAGAACCAGTAAATTTTACCGAGGCTCAATTGTTCTTGATTTCTTGGCTGCTTCAGCCTCAATTGGTTCCTAATTAATGTTTGTTCCTGTTTCTGTGAGCGGTTTGAAGATTCAGCAAAATTTAAAATAGAAAAGTTTTTTTCAGCCTCAGCCTGAGTTTGTTCTTAAATTGGTCTTCATTCCTGGCCAATCGGAGCCTTATTGTTCTTATAAAGTTGTTCTTATAAAGAAGAAAGGGTGTAGTTTAGCTTTAATAGAAAAGGGGCGGAAAAATAAAAACATCGCTCGCGCGACGCACACGTGGTTTACTGCTTTATCTCGGATTTGTTTTTTTTGTAAAAGGTGCAAATAGAAGTGTGTTTAGCTGGAATCATATGAAATTTTGATTTCTGGTTTTTTGCCTCACTCCGTCCTCACTCTAATGTAATAAAGCTTGTAAGTGAATTTAACTCTTTTTAACTTTGCTGATGGTGTGCCTGAATGGTCTCACAATTTATAAAGATTTTGGTCATGCAGAAGTGTCCTTGAACGTTGATAGTTTTAATTTTCATGTAGTTTATACATTTTCACAAAGACATCGCAAGGTACATAATTTTTTTTATTCTATAATAACCACACACTATTATCATAGTTTGCCATTAACAAAACCAGTGTAACAAGCTTTGGTTTTTCAAACCTGATGAGGTTTCTCTTTGACATACAATTGCAAATTGACGACACTGTTAGCGTATTTAATGTCTTGCTGACTAATATCAGCCAGGAAACCTTAATGAAAAGATTCTCTTTTTTATTTGAAGTGAGAAAACAAATTTCCAAATTCATTTTCAACCTTTGCTATATTATCAACATTTTCTTGAATATCGGTGATTTTCATCTTTTTATTTCTAAAAAGTGTCCCGAAGGAATTAAAGAAATGTATTATATAAAAAAAGCATTCATATAATGGACTCCCGCATCCTTGGCAAAGCCACTTATCTTGTACGAACTGTTCAAAATACCTTCATTATTATTAATATTTATTATTAATAATATCTATAGTTGAGGGTAAACCTCGCTTAACTCCTAGATTTTGAGTTTATTGAAGCAGGAAAGCTATGAAAATATATTGCTACATTTTAAAATCCGCCTGGAGTTTGGAATATGTTGTAGAAAATTCCTTGTAAACTAGCGTGCGGCTAAAATATGGCCGGTCAGGTGATAAGTTTAAGATAGTCTTATTTCGATGAAAAAGGTCGCAAACAAGCGTAAACATTTTGCGCAGGTGTGTATCCATTGATTCATGCCTGTTTGTTTCCCAAATGGTCACAGATTTGCTTTAAAGATACAAAAGATTGTATCTTTGTATTTGAATATTTTTGTTAGTCAAATCAAACAAATCCCGATAATTACTTTTTCTTGTAAGTAATGGATTTACATGCATTATTCTTTTCCTTCTCTCGGCTATTAGCAATCGGCAAGATATGAATGCTGCACATAAAAATCTATAATATTCTTCATAAATAAATATTGAATTTAAAAAATGAAAACTAATATTTTTGCGGCGGCACAACAATACAATGTATTCCAGTAATGCTGACAATTTATGATTTTTAAGGTCTTCAAAAGATTTTTGTTATTGCTGACTGCATGTAGACGTAGTATCAGTGGCCAGCAATCATGTCCCAATGTACACATGTGCACAGGGTATATATAATGACGAACTGATCTTTTTTGTAAAATTGTGTTAATCATCTGAGTTTTATCTTATAGAGAAAGTCCTGGATTTGTTTGAAAAGGTCCTGTAAAATCGTTGAAAATAAGTCTGATTATGATATTGACCTGGTAAATATCTCATCCTATGAAACACGATCATTTGGTAGTTCTTCCAAAAAGTAATCACCCCGTCACTTGGTCAACATTTTGAAACAGAATGATCTCATGCCATGATGCTAATAAAAGAAAAGCTTCAAAATTCCCATTTCTACCTTGAAAGGAACATTATACTGCCTCCCACTCACTCTACAACCTAAACCGCATTTTCCGAGTGTTGGATTTTAAGCAGTTTTGCATAAGTGTGTCAAACGTGGCATTTGAGTGCTTTCAAGGTTCAGATGCCAATGAACACTATCTGGATATTTCCAAAATAAAAAATTTCAGTCTAATCCTTAAAAACAACAATAACAAAAAAAAAAAAACAAGTTTTCAAAATCACTATTGCAACGTCAAACCGTCAACCAAACTCCATATCTTCAACGCTTGGCGGATAACAAAGGAAAGTCCAGGCATTTATCAATTGATGTTTTAGGAGGATTTTAAGGATATGGTGTCCATATACGAAGGAAGACCACTGAGAGAAAACCATTCTGGAGCCAGTGGCCAGGACGATATGCAGAACAAAAGGGAAGTGGATATGCTGGATATTGAAAAAGTCCAAAGTCAAACAGCATATCAACTTGACAGGGTGTAGTGTAGAATACCGCTGGAAAGGGCTGACATTTCAGGCCAATTAAGGAACACTTGGGAATTAAGGGTAGAGGCGGAAATGAGAAAGGCCTATATTCTGCTAGTGTGAACAAGATGATAGGTAAGTAAGTAAGTAAGTAAGGTCGGAAAATAAAAAATTGAAAATTCAACCAAATTAAAATTTTTTTTTAGCAGAATTACTTTAAACAATAACCCGAATCATTTAAGCGAATAAAAAATGTTAGATGCACTTATTAAGTTCAACCTCAAACCAGAAGCGAAAACTCGACGGTGACCGTAGTGTCTGTAAGGTTGATAGAGCGGCATGAACTACTACCGTGTCTGACGTTTATAAAGGAGCTATTTGTATATCCTGTTTAGACCTTCGGGCATCAAACCCATACCCTGTTTATGACAGAAGGTTAAAAATGTATACTCGGAAAAGCTACACGTCCCCGTATAGCTTGTATATCGAAGTACCCCTCCCTACAGAAATGGATGTCTCACTCATTCATCTAAGTAGCTTAAAAATATGTTAACGGATGATGAAAATGGTGGACTTTGCTTGAAATTCTTACCTTAAAACAGCAGCAGCAGCAGCAAGTTTGTACAATTTTCTGAAATAACCATTTGACAT
>JAOBAY020002988.1:0-15557 GCA_025331085.2 Zoanthus sociatus | reverse complement strand
CAGCTCCCTTGAAAAGTCGGGAGGGGTGCTTAATGAACCTTTTAGGGTAATTTTCAATACCTTATGTTAAGCACCCCTACCCACTTTTCAAGGGAGTCCTCCCAAAGGAGTGCACCTCCAGGTGTACAACACAATATCAGGTGCATTCCCACCCTATAGAACTGATTTTTATGAGATCTACCACTGCGGGCTTCTATTACCCCTTAGCTGCAGGGCAAGATCAGTGGGATTGTCATCGGGAATTGCAAAGGGACCTGACATTAAAGCTTCGTACTGTGAGTCATCATCTTCTCTTCCTGTTAGAACAACATCACGTAACTGAGGGTGCTCGTGAAACGGTAGATAAGCTTTCCCAAATGGTATCCCTGCTTCTCTTCTCACACTCTCAGTCTCAAAAACTGTTTCATGCTCTTCCCAATGTTTATCACATGCTGCACAAAGGAAATTGGACCAGAACTGTGAACAACCACAACCTCTGACTTGACAACGTCTTGACCCTGTTGGAATGTGTTCTTCGTGTGTATGTTTACACTTGCATTTGGCTCGCCACGTGCTCGGGTCAAAATTCCGTCGTCGCTGTAACCAGAATTCTCCAACGTCTTCTGGTCTCGATGGGACGAAAGCGAAGGCTTTGCAAGGGCATTTTTCAACTCTACAGGGGACCCTCACGCTTTGTCCATTGTATTGCCCGTGTTCATACAACAAATGACTGCAGAAACACTTTGAATTCTTGCTGACACGAATACAATCCCACTTGTAGGAAGGACATCGCCATCCTATATATATTCCCGAATGAATTGCATCCAAAGCCGCTTCACGCTCAGGGTCAAATAGCTTCTTCACTCGGGGCGCGAACTCTTCACGGTTCATTGCACGAGCTACAGATAGAAGTTCTGCTTTTTCAGCAGGAATAACTGGCCGAACTGTGTATCCCTCAGGTGCAAGCATTCCTTGTGACTTAGGCACTATGGCTTTCTGAGATTTTTTTGCAGCTCTTACTACCTGCTTCCCTTTAGATGGCTTAGCTTTCACCCCTGGCCGAGTCAACGGCTGCGGCGATGAAGCAGAGTATCTCGAATATTTGTTTGTTGCCGCTAAGCCTGAAAGCTTCCCAAATGATGCTTTAGAAACCTTCTGGTCAGCTAAAATTAAGTTGTCAAGCTCCTCTGAAAGATATCTTTTGGAGGAATCACTTTTTTCTGTATCTTTTTCACTTTGTTTACTTCTCCTGGGATACGCCATTTTCTACTGCGCAATCGACGAGGTCGTTAAGTAAAGTCACGGACGAAGTATCAAGAACTTTTAGTAGAATACAAACAATCCGCTGGTCGTTAACGAGTCCGCGATAGCAACTGCTGTCCAAGATGGCGGAAGCTTCGACAAATGACAGATTTTATTATGTTTATAGCTGTGATTTAGATGCAAATTTGGAAGTAAAGATGTAAGTAAAGTATAACCATTATTAACCTTTTGGAGGGCACTTATGTTTAAATACTGTAGCATATGAGTTTTGAAATTTCTAAAATGTTTACGTTTCGAGTGACTTTTCTGTTATACTGATTGCTTTGCTTTGAAAATTAATTAGCTGCTCATTTTGATGAAATTAGTTTTTATTTTTTAAGCTGCTGAAGTTGATTGAAGTTAAATTAAATTTTTTAATCTGAAATTGATTCTTGGGCCCGTCATTTCAAAACAAGAAGTATTGTTATCATCTTTTCTTAATGTGAAAATTGATAGCGATGTATGATAATTTATATGAGATGTAGTATTGACAATACTTTTAACAAGTATCCATTGCCAAGCGACCAAAGCGGATTATTAATTTATTATTACTAAATTCAAAATAGCAAGAACTTTGTGTAGATTTTTATAAGCTTATTTAATGTTTACTTCAAATGACCCTCTGTTTAGCTGTACTCTGGAAGGAAAAAGAGAACACAAAGGTTATAAAGAACTTCTACAGGATCCACTGTTGAGATATTCTGGTCTTTACCACAGGTATTTTATTTAGGTTTGTCAACTAATGAAATAACTCTTTTAACATATTCACCATTTTGCACATAGTGTCTTTTATAGTTTAAATGCATACATGCAAAAATGTTTCAATTAAGTTTGAACTTTTTTTTTATTTTTAGTGGTTGTTCTGATTTGTACATCACATGTCAAGTGTTTGCTGATGGTCGACCTTTGTCTCTTCCCACTCATTCATCGTACAGGCCCTTTAGTACAAGATGGAAGTATGTAACTATGTTAAATGAAGTAAAGCCTTATCTACAGTGCTATCAGAAATATTTACATACTGTAGTTTTATATATAACATTTGATTTTAGTTAATCATTAGAGAGCTACATATTAAATAATTATTGCTGCGACGCAGGAGCAGCAAAACTATTCTCTTTGTGCTTGCAATCCTGAGCATGCGCGGTACGATTATATGCTGTGGAAATTTTGGTGTCTTGCGCTCGAGCCTCAATTTCAAAAGACAAGGCCAAGAGAGACTAGAATGCAGTTTACTTCACCTCACCTTGTGATTATTGTGGATTATTGCAGAATTCTATTTAAAATTTGGTAAGTTTGGCATAATGTTTATTCATCAATTTCTTGGAACAAGCTACCACAGTTTTCAAAGAGTGTTCAAGGAGGTTTTAAAGAGAGTTTCAGACCAATTTTGCCAGGTTTTGAGCTCGCTTCAAGCAAGGAACATCCTTCCTCGATATCTAACTATTCTAGACCACTCGCCTATGGACTGTACATTTCAGATTTGTCCGTCATGTTGTTTTTTCTTTAACAACAGTAGAAAGGAGAGTTCCCTGAGCACGAGCAATATCTTGACACGAGGAAGTCGTTGCCCAGGAACTCGCTACTAAACTTGTTTCTAACTATTGCAGCACTTCCCTTTCTTTCAGAAACTTTTCAAATAATGGGTCAAATAAAAAATTGTTGTTGTCTAATTTAAAAATATATATTATATACTTACATAAACTTACAAACATGGCACACTGAATGTTCATGTTGCTTCGGAAGACAACAAACATTACAAGAGTTAAACAGTGAAACAACAGCAGACCAAGAAGCCATGGCTCCTTCCAATTGATCTAGAAACAAAATCCATAATATTTACTAAACATCACAGGTATGCAACGTTTGATAAATAAATAAACTGCTTCCCAAAAGGGGCTTTTCATATTGTGTTAAACCCTCTCGTCTCTGTCTACAATACAATGGTATGCAACGTTTGATAAATAAATAAACAGCTCCCCAAAAGGGGCTTTTCATATTGTGTTAAACCCTCTCGTCTATGTTTACAATACAATAAAATACAATACTTTATTGAACATTCCCCAAAAGGGGCTTTGCATATTGTGTGAAACCCTCTCGTGTCTGTCTACAATACAATAAAATACAATACTTTATTGAACACTCCCCATAGGGGCTTTTCAGTGACAATGTACATAATTTTATATAAAATATAAAAAGCTAAATATAAATATGGATAAAACATACATTTGTAAGACATATTAAATTAGTAATAATAGTTAATAAATAAATATCAAATAATATATTAAAACTTCTAAAAATACAATAATAAAAATTAACTATTAATAATTCTTTTAAAGGATTTTCAAACTACTGTTAAAACTTGCGACATTATTACACAGTTTGAAATTAGTTGGCAAATAATTGTTCCATATATTCACTATGCAATAAGAAAAAGATCTTTGGCCTCTTGTGGTCTTAAAGGGAGGGGTGTTTAACAATTGGGAGTTCTACTATTTCTTTTACTAACATCCCCTCTATTAATAAACTGAAATTGAAATGTAATGCCAAGATTCTTGACAGAGTCAGCAGGTGCTAGTTCTTTACACCATAGTGATATGTAAAGTTCTAGTAGCTTTTTTCTCATCTGCCAGCTTCAGACATTCCAACCCTCCTTCCTATTATCTCCCGTTTGTCATACTATGGTTGAAATTTATGCAGTCTTTGCATTTCCCTGTTTTCATGTGCTAAAGTGAAGTTGTACTTGTATATAATGATAAAATTTGGCATTTTTCGTTGGATGTTGCCATTGAAAGAGTTGGTGTGTTCAAGTTATGATTTACGTACTTACAAATTATTCCGAAAAAATTGTGCAATTTTACTGCTCGCTTCTAATTATAGTTGTTTGATTTGTTGGTATTTATGACAAAGAAACCCAAAATTTTCAATGTTTTATTTGTTAAAACTGATATTATTTAATTTGTATTTTTTATAAGAATATGTGACGACTATAGGCCTGCAAAGAGGCTTTCACTTGGAGTCCCAGCAAAAACCTAACTTTTTTTTAAGTGCCAGGGTTGGAATGTCTGTGACAAGTTCATAATTATTCAGTCAGGTTGGCATTGTGGTCACCAGTCACGCCTCCCACCTCTACAACCCAGGTCAAGTCCTGGGCTCCGCATGTGGGCTGAGACTTGTCGATCTCAATTTGACTCTGAGGGTTTTTCTTCAGGTACTCCGGTTTTCCTCCCTCTTCAAATTTGACTTTCATTTGAGCCGTTGAGCGATTGAACATTAGCCTCTGGCTAGGAAGAATAGGCAACCACTTCCTTCACAATTAATGTAAAATAAAGTATTTATTTATTAATCTAGTTTTAATTCTCTACACATATAAAAATAGTATATGGTAACACTAAGATTTCAACTATGATTACAACTACAGTTGTACTGTTGAGTTGTCAGTGTTCCATGTGCTTCAGCAAATTCATCTTCACATAAATTATAGGCATTCACTCTGACGAAGGACTCCAGTCCGAAATGTCAGTAAAAAATCATTTCCACTACGGTGTACAATTTATCTATTTTTAAAAAAACTGTTTTTGATAAATTATGATAAATTATAGTCACTTAATTTTCACTCTGGGTTTTCATTCATGCACTCTAAAAGACTAACTAGACTATAAATTCCAAACTTTAGAGAAACATTCAAACTTTTTACTGTTAACTGCTCTACTGAAGTTTAAACATTTGTGTGACTTTTGCTTTCCATCAAGTCTCTCAGCTTTCTACGAAAATATTAAATAGAATACCAGTGTCTGCCGGCAGCTACAGTGAACCAGGGATGCTGAAGCATCTTTTGTAGTGGAAAGGGGAGAACAGGCGGAAAAACTAGAAAAAATATGGTGCTCTTGCACTTCTCTTTGGACTCAAATCACAGAACTTGACACTGATAGTAGCTAACTAGCCACAGACTAGTAGAAATTCAGTTTTGGCTACTACATTTTCTATTTCCACTAGCCACTTTGGCCAGTAAACAAAATACAAGTTTCTGTCTTTATCAAGGAAGACATCTCAGACTTTCAACGAATGGCTAGTAAGAGAAAATGTTTGGTAAGTAATGTCAAGTTGACACTAGCCATTACACTAGTAAGTTGAAAAGTTAGTGTCGAGCCCTGAAAAAAGACACTGGAAAGTCTTACTTGGCCTTAAAAATTCTAACAACATTTTTTAAAGGGCTATAGAGCACATTTCCAGGGTTTTCAATTTATTAAAAAGTAACAGGCAGGAAATTAGAAGTCTACGGAGTTTAAGTGTGCTTTCTTAAATCCATTACATCAACTCATACTATGAAATACCAAAAGTATAGGGTGCAAACAATCAATATAGCCAGTGGCCTAGGTCGGGCATTGGTTACTTTTGAAAACCCTGCATTTCTATAATTGTTCTATCTAAATGGAAAACGAAGCGCTTTATAAATTACATCATATAATTAAAAACCAGATACTAAAACAAGCTGAGGTGTAGGATTTTTACATTGGTATGAATTTCGCACTTCTATTCTCATTTAATTTCCGCATTTCTTAAATCATACTTTTAAAAAGACTTACAAGCTCAATCTATGTAATATCAACGACCAAATTTTAGCATTACAAACCTTCCAATTGTCTTTGCAATGCTGACAAGTTCCTCCTTTGAAGGGGGATTTTGAACCCCAACTGGAAGTACGAGATTAATTGGGTCCAACAGCCTGGACAAAGACCTGGAAAGATATGCAGCCTCGAATGGAGCAAGACTATCTTTCAACGCTTGCTGAGGGCTGAAATACAAACACAATTAAAAACAATAGGCATTAAGAAAGCTAACACCAGATTAGGCCAATCACTTGTATGTTATTTTAAGTCAACTAGGAGGGAGTTATGGAGTTATGGAGTTTACATTAAATTACAGTGTCAGTTTATTTCAGCTAGAAGGGTCTGTGGTTCGATTCCCGGTTCTGTCAAGATTTGAACAATTATGCAACGGTAATTTCTGCCTGAACTAACTCAGTTTTCCATCCTTCCAGGGTAGGTAAATGAGTAGCAGCGTCTGATAGGAGCTAACCTGCAATAGATTAGTGTCCCGTCCAGGGGGAATCAAAGACCACTTAACTGACTACAGAAACCGAAGTGCCAGCTCCACGGGCAAACTGTCCCGTAAAGGACTGAGCTATTTTAGCTAATTTTGGCGGGTCTTTTAAAATCGCTGAAATAAAGTGACGCTTAAAAAAATATAGCTAACTTAACGTAATGCTAAAATTGTGTGTTCAGGCAGCACTTCTTTTACAGTCGTCAAAAATTTCCATTTAAAGGATTTTTTGACTTAAAAAATCGTGCGAAAATGAGTAATAATTTAAAATAAATTAATCTATGCGGGAAAAAGTAAATAAAATGGAGTAATTTAATGTGTTCAGCAGCACTGCCGTTACAGTGATAATGCACCAGGGCTCTAACCAACCATGCTGTAAAGCCGGAATTGGGAGAGGAAGTATCTTAAGTCGGTTCATCAATGCCACTCTGTATTAAAAGGAGAAGGCTTTGAGTCTCAGTATCACATTTCATTTAAGGAATAAAATATGTTCTCCTTGCAATTACAACGTGGTGAAAACCTGTGCGATTGGTTGGAAGAATCCCTTAGCAAATCAATGAAAACCCGAGAATCCTCACAGATGCTGCCAAGGTTTTCACCAGGCTATAAAGGCATGGATAACATGTTTTATTTCATTTATATAATTATTATTTTCCGTCCGTAACAAAGATATAGAAAGCACGCATGTATACTTTACTTTTTTTCAGTGAAACTGTAAACTCTCACAACTTGGACACAACCAATCACATCGTTCACGTCATTTTCGTACTTCATAACGCTGTGAATAGTTGTAAACCAATCAAAACGCACGTACTATCCCAATTATTATATAATTCTTTATGGTAATCAAAGTTAAGCATTGCAAAACTTCTGATATTCTCCGAAATGTAAAACAATAAAATTTTAGCACTACAAACTTTCTAAGCTTTGTGTTGGCTTCCGAACGTCTTTGCAAAGACCAAAAGATGTCTACATTTAGAAGAATGATTTAGAATTTAATTAAGAGTCGCCAAACCTACCTGACATCAAATTCCTCATAACCCATAAACAGGCCAAACGCTGGTTCTAGTGACTGTATCACAGGAGGACCACCGGAAGTGTTCATTCCACAATACTGTTGAAGTCGTATCCACAAATCATTGTACAGTCTCAAAAGCTTCGGATATTCACCCTCAAAGGCTTGTTTAAGAAATGTGGAGGCTTGAAACAAAAAATAGAACATCAACTTAATTATTATCAAACATAAAGATATCTAATTTCGTTATAAAATAAAATAATAGTAATAAAAAAATATCTTTTTGCGATCAAGATCAAAGTTTTGAAAGTCACAAGCTTTCGACTCTATCGCAGAGCCTTTGTCAAGTGATATCACGCCTGACCAGTTGAGTTGCGTTCTTTACTATCTATGTAATCAAATCTAAATGCTAGTTCCCTTAGCCAAAACTTCAAAAGAACAAACTGGTGAAAGGTAATTTCCTGCATAATTAAAGATTATAGGAACTTTTCAAACAACTCAATCTGCTTCTTTTAATGCAATCCCTAATGCTATCAAAGCCCAAACGCTCTCTCATTTCTGAAGGCTTCCTGTACTTCAAAGGTACATCACACATCCATTTTATCATTCTCATATCATTGCGTTCCAGCCTCAAAAAATCAGCCTCTTTCATTGTCCAAGTTTCACAACCATACAGCATGACACTTCTAACACGTGCCTGGTACACTCTACTTTTAATAAGGAAAGTTAAACAAATGAATGTATTACTCAACAACGATTATGTTACCAGCATTTTTGAAATTTTTAAACCCGCAATATCTTTGTAAAAATACATTTATAATCAAAAACTTAGGAAAATACATGATAAGAAAACACGTTTCGACCTCTCCGAGGTCATTTTCAAGTGAATTAAAAAAAGGGATAAAAATCCATAATAATTACCATCCAGTTAATAAATGCAAAAATTTTAAATTCTAAATAATGAAACAATAAGAACTATATTGTGAACAATAATAAGGTTTTAAAACAATAAAACAATGATGGTATATTTATAACATACATAAAATTGCAATAAATAGTATCTAAGCAAAAATCTAAGTAAAATCTAAGTAAAAAGTTTTGCGCGAATAGAATCGCACTGTTTGTTTAAAAATGGCTCAATCTCCCTAATTAGAAGCATTTCATAAATTAGGCAATGAATTCACACATTTTCACTTCCACGTTTTTCTTTTCACCGACAATTTTTATAATTTTTTTTTATTATTCACTTGAAAATGACCTCTGAGAGGTCGAAACGTCGTGTTTTCTTATCGTGTATCTTCCTAACTAAATTTATCTCAAAAAAGTTATTAAGTTAATCAAAAACTTCTAAATGAATTGTTAAACTTGACAGACGTTTTCTCAAGTTTTAAAAGTCTAATCAATTTTTCAACTCGCTAAGTTTGTAATTTAATGAAGTAGTTTGTAAAACTTGAAGCCAGCGTACAGTATGTACCTTGCGCAGTTTCAGCAAACTCATGTGTAAGAATGTGGGTTACAGCTTTCCAAAACATGTTGACCGATGTGTTACCATCCTAAATGAAGAAATTCAACGAATCTTTAAAAACCCTAGAGAGTACAATTGCCAAAATAAATCTGCAGCTCTTCCACCTTTCTACAAAGATGGTAGAAAAGATTTAAGACAATTATTTGATCCTCATCGTTTGTTGTTTTTAAATTCCTTGCCTACCGTGTTTCTATTGGCTGCTTACTTTTCTCTCTGCCTATATAAACTTACCCCTTTTACTGTCACTTTCTCTTTTACTCTGATGAAGGACTAACGTCCGAAACGTCAGTAAGTTTTCTCTCTTTTTATACGGTGTATAATTTACATATTTGTTACTAAATATTGATTGTAAATCATTTTAGGGTAACGTCAAATCAAACTAAAAATTAGTTACTTAAAAATAGTATATAATAAATTCTTGGATTTTGAGCTTTGAGGTATGATTATTTATTTGGAGAAAGTTCTTACTCATAATTGCTTGTTAGTAATGAATATGGTCATCACAAAACCAAATGGAAACTTTTAAATAGAGATCTTGGATTGCAAGTAAAGTTTGCAAAAATAGCAATTTTAAGTTTTAGTTTGTCGAGATACCAGAGAGTTGTTTAGGACTGCAAAGCTGAGGAATATCGTGATATTGCAGGTGTCAATGTCCGCAGAATGAAAAGGAAGGGGTCAAGACGACTGTTACTAACAGGAAGGCAATCCAGGAATGAAACGGAAAAGGGAATGAAAGTGGCATGTGATTAAAGGAGCTATACCAAGCTAATTTAGCATTTCTTATAAATCTTAAATACGTATTGTCCTCAACTGAATTCCAAAAATAATGGCCTAGAATTGTCATATAAGACTATATTATGACGTTTATTCTGTTTCCTGTCATTTGCTGCTACGGATGGGAAGGATGAAAATGGATTGAAACTTGAAAAATTTGGGCTAAACTTTTCAAGGCTTGAAGTTAAGTGAACAAAATATACCAAAAACTTATTGTGGTTTGCTCTTTTTTACTGAAACATTTTATTAAACTGATATTCACCTCACAGTCTATCAGGAACATGTTGTGCATATTAAGTAAAACCCCTAAGTCACAATTTAGCGAAAACTGGACCGACAAAAAACAAAATCATTATGACATAGACCATTTAAAGATCTATGGTGTTGTTGAATGTGACGAGCTTGAAGGACCCCTGTTGATAACAGATTCACAAGACGTTGATGTAGAATAGTGAAAATATGAATAATGTTAGTAAAGTTTGGTGGCCCATCTAAAGTTGTTGTCAAGATGTTGAAAGTAGGTGGTGGAGAACTTTATAACCCATCTTTGGTGCCTATTTAAAAATAAATGATATCATGTTGGAAGGAACTGTGCCAGAAGACTGGCTGTCACTAGTCTCTAGTGGTCCTCAAGGTTACAACCAAGACTGAGAGTTAGGATTGAAATGGATGAGATGCAGTATGCCTGGTTTAGACACAATCAGTGCAGTTTTTGTGGTAAAAATATGCAGCTGCAAGTCAAGTATAGGGAAAAGAGACAAGAACTGTATTTTGCCTAGATTATCCTCGAGAAGACACTTGAAAGGTTCCCAAAAAATGTAATGGGGAAAGCCCTGAGAAAAATGGATGTTCAAAATAGTTAGTCATAGTGAACAGGCTAAAGTATAAAGGTTGTTAAGCTTGTGTTTCTGTTAACACTGATTTATCCAAATCGCTTTTTGTTCAGGTCCCTGTTCATAAAGAGGTTTTAGGGCAAGATGATATCTTCTGCTATTTGGATAACACCTTAGAATCTCATGATGGTGTTTCACACGCTGGGAGTGCTCATATTTGTAGTATGTGGATAAAGTTTCGAGAAATGAGTAGTGTTCTGGTAGTTAGGCATGGAGTGTTCTTGAGGCAAAGGAGAAAGATATTAAAAACTGTGGACATAGTGAGGTTTAGGAGTGCAGATTGGTGCAAATCAGGACACTGTGTGAAGTTACTCTTGGCTTAGCAGGTAGGATGTCCATTGCAGAACTTCTGAAGTGGGTTGGAATTAAGGTTTATATATTAACAAAAAGGTTCACACTAAACTTCACCTTGGTCAACTCTTCCATAAAACACACATGAGTTACTGGATCTCTCTTTTTTGCCAGTACCTTCTGTAAATGATGTACCTGATGTTTCAAAAAAGAAAAATATAAAGCAATACTTTACATTACAGTATTTTTGATCAAGTTAGGAATCTAAAGTGCCTATGAAGTGAAAACAGTTTTTGATTGTCTGAAAAGATCATAAAAGAAAGACAAAAAGGCAAAATCTCAGAGCGTTAAGATAAAGTATAAAGATGCTACACATCTGGGAAGATTCGAGTTCTGTGGCTAGCCATTAAGATGCAAATTAGCAAATGTCACGCATCATTTTGTTTACTTCAATACAGAGAATATGTGAGAGATGAAATAAAACATCAAACTTATTTAAGTTAAAAATAGTTTAAGCCTGATTAAAAAGTTTCTAAATAAAGATAAAGTCTTTTTCTTGTAACAGCTTGCGTTTTAATTCCGTGCTGTGAATTGTAGTGGACATTAAGATATGAGCAAAACTTGCTATTTTCTCTCATGTCACTTATTGAAGTTTGGAAGCAAAATTACTTCACAGAAACGAAAGACATATGATACCTTGAATCCATAATGAGCCAGCCAAACATCAGCACAAAACCTGCAAATTTGGGCAGCTATATCTAAGGGGCATTTTATTCCAAAGTCTAGATGAAACTTTCTATACTTAATACTTTTGAATTGCTCTCTTCAGAAATGTAAAAACTGATTTCGTGTCATAGGCACTGTAAATTAAACCATTCCAGTAAAAACAATCAGTTAGCCAAGCTGAGAAATGCAATTATAGAATCTTTTAATACAGCTTTTGTATGACTTCAGGATTGATTTGTTACTGGATTTTCCAATGCTTCAGACTCTATGGTTTTGCACGGCAAACTTTCAGAACATGTTCACAATACATTTTTCACTTTTTAAATATTTCAGCTGAAAGTTACCTGGTTGCTTCATATGTCTAATATAATACATAAAACAATATATATTACAATAATCCTTGTCTGTTACATTACCTGTCCACAAGTTGTGTAAATATTGTCCATCGGTTTCCCTTTACATTACCTGTCCACAAGTTGTGTAAATATTGTCCATCAGTTTCCCTTTACATTACCTGTCCACAAGTTGTGTAAATATTGTCCATCATTCAGTTTCCCTTTACATTACCTGTCCACAAGTTACAGGTGTAAATAATGTCCATCAGTTTCCCTTTACATTACCTGTCCACAAGTTGTGTAAATATTGTCCATCAGTTTCTCCATCCGTGTCCAAAGTGCTGCTCTCCAAGCTGCTGTATTTCCTGGTGTTGGCATGGCAGCACGGCCAGGAGCAGAACTCCCTTAAGTGGTAATGATAGCATTAAAATGTTAACAAAAAATATTACAAGAACACACGGCCTAATTTGAAATACAGTACATACAATTATCATAACCACAATAATATTTTAAGTTGTCTACCAAAATGGTTCAGTTTACATTCTATTCCAGAGTCCAAAATACAGTATGACTTCTAATCATCTCTACCACATAACCTGCAGGTGCTGTAGCATGAATTGATTGATAACAGTGTGGCCCCACCTTTATCAAGTATCATGATTCAGTAAGCGCTTTCTTTTATTTTGAGACGCCAACATTTTGTGGTATTGTCATCTCAAAATAGCGGTTTTTGATTGGCTGACACGAACAATCCTATATCAGCTGTTGTTTTCTTAGCCAATAGCAGCAAGCCACTTTACTGGAAGATCAAAAGTTCATTTTATTCATTGACTTGGTCAGTTTTTAATTCACTGATGTTTAAACTACTAACTATAAACGTTTTAGAAGTAAAGAAGCTTGAAGACATAAGGTACGTTTACTAACTTTATTTTTTTTATTTTGAAATTTCAAATAACAAATTATGATTAAAACTGTGCCATTGCAAGCTAGTAAATTTCTCACGAGTGAAAATCTAAATGACAGACAAAGTCATTTAACCGGCAGTAAAATGAGCTAAAATCGATTCAACTGACTTAGGGTCTAGAAAATCCAGAAATCCTGGATGTTTTTTTTCTAAAAGTGGCCAGTCACCTATTCTTAAATGAAATGTTAATTTTGCAGTTGTTTAAATTTGCATTGCTCAACAGATTTAAATACATGTGGCTCTCGTCGTGTCCATCCTCTTTGGTATGGCTGTAAGTGTTAGTGTTTCAATTAAACCTGTCGAGTAAAATGTGAAAATTGGGTAAATCCAAGTCACTGTCTTCATGTAAAATTATCCATGGAAGTAAGGAAGCTTGAAGACATACGGTATGTTTACAAACTATGTTTTGAAATTTTTAATGCCAAATTAGAATTAAAACTGTGCCATTGCAAGCTAGTAAATTTCTCATGAATGAAAATCAAAAGTTAAACGACCAGCATAATCGTTGAACTGGCAGCAAAATGAGCTAAACTTGATTCAATTGAATTTGTGCCTTGAATAAATCACGGAAATGGATGTTTTTTTTTCTAAAACTGGCAAGTCACTTTTTCTTAAATGTACTGTTAATTTTGCTGGTATTTACATATGAGTTGCTCAAAACTGAAAATGATTTAAATGCATACGGTTCTTGTTGTTTTCATCCCCTCTGGCACATGGCAGTAAGAATTAGTGTTTGAATTAAAACTGTTGAGTAAAATGTTAAAATTGAGTAAATCCAAGTCGCTCTCTTCATCAAAATATCTCTTTAATCCATTTCTTTTCACAAAGAAAAACTTCAAAAATGTTTTGTGAACATGACAAACAAACATGTCCAAATGCAACGCTCCAGTGGTAGTCATGGAAACTGTTTCATGCTAGGAGAATTGAGCTTTATATTGTTGCCATCGATAACTTTTTGCTTTGAAAATTTGAGAAAAGTAGTTAGAATCGCGATACAAAAACTAATTGCGATTTTGAGACACAAACACCACAAAATATTGATGGCATTGGAAGAAAAATATATTCACCATATTGGGCTCCATCGCTGGGGCGACTCTGCCTAATACAGAATATATTTTCTCCCAACTAGCCATCAATATTTTGTGACAGTGTTGGCATCTCAAAATCGCAATTAGTTTATAGTGTTGGCATTTCTGTGCAGCTCAAATATATCAACTGGTCAGTGAATACTGCAAATTTACAACACATACCACTACTTGTTTGGGACTCCAGTAAGGTTGCTGAATCCAAACAGTTTTTTACAGCAGTTTTAAGCTCTTCCCTCAGTTTACCAACTGCATCATTGACTGTCGTCTGTAAGCTCCCAAGATTGTAAAATACCTTATATGTAAGAGAAAAGGATGGTAAGAAAAGAACTAAACCATTTAGTGTGACTGCTAATGTCTTCTCTTAATCTCCCTTTTCCCTTTTATTAGGTTTGTATCAAACATCGCATAGTCAAACTAAGTCAATGCCATGTGCAGTGTTCTTGAGTTATAACATGGTGCTCACTGACTGATAATAAGAAAATTCCAGGAGTTTTCCAGGAGTTCTCCAGGGTAAAGAAAATAATTTTCCAGGACCCAACCTCAGTTTCTCTCTACGTCTCGGCATGCAAAAATGCAACAATATCAAGTAATTTCTGCCACAATAGCAGCCAACTGTAATCGAGTCTACATAAAATACAAAAATACAATTAGGAGTAAGAAGCTTCTGCAAGTTTTGGTTTGTTTTGAAAACTGACGAAAATATGTCCTTAAAAGTCCAGGAGTTTTCCAGGAGTTGAGGGAAATATCTATTTTTCCAGGAGTTTTCCAGGGCCCTGCAGAAGAAAAATTTAAAATTCCAGGAGTTTTCCAGGAATTCCAGGAGTAGTGAGCACCATGTTATAACTTGCTTAAATATTGTTATTTTTACACATTTATTTTAATATTGCTGCAACATCATGGAGCACACTTGATAAATGTTTCCAATAGGAGTTTATTAAAGTGTCAAACCAAATAATAATTGAAAATAATAATTGAAAAAAAAGAAAACCTAATTGATACTGTATATTTAGCCAACAAAAAACAAATGCAGAGATATTACATGCCCATGTTTCCACAGTTACTCAAGGTTTATTAATTATAACACACTGAACACAAATGTCACAATCTTCAGTTAATCCACAATAACTCCGCAAGCATTCTGCAAATTCAAGAGGCTTTTAAACCACCAATCACATTATAAAGTTCTTATATAGTTTACAGTGTAGTTTTCAGCTCTCAAATTTAAATGAAACTTGGTGCAGCCCTCACTTCTTGTATTAAATAAAATTACTGATAATTAATAGAATGTTCAGCTATTACAAAACTCACCTGTAAAGCAGTGGCTACTTGTGTTTGGCTCTGTGACTCAATTCCTTGATTTAACATTTTTCGAGCCTGGCTTTCTACCTCAGTCCTTGCATTTCCAATCAATAAGAGGTCCTTTTCTACAATATGAATTCCCGACAAATCTGCACCTTGCATCAGATAATCTGTAGATTATAGTAAACTGCTTAACCCTTGTCCTGCTAAAAACGATTTCATATAAAGTAAAATTGTCTTAACTTTTGAACCTGTTGATGAAACCT
>JAOBAY020002908.1:0-15564 GCA_025331085.2 Zoanthus sociatus | reverse complement strand
GAGTATTGTGGCGGAATTCCGAGGGGCCCTGGAGCGAGGGTATAAATTGTGAAATTTTCTGCTTTTAGAGTAGTTTTTCTGAATGTAATCGTCGAGAGCAGAATGCTGTATTTACATTAAACTTCGAGAAAATTACAAAGTCTTCGTTTGAGTTGCTGAAGATATAGCCAGCGAATAAAGAGAAAAGAGAAACAACATGTTTAAACTTGAAAGAGATAAGATCTATTCTATGTCACGTGGCTGATGACGTCATTATGTACTGATTGACGTGTGTCAATAACAGGTGTGTCAAGGAATATGTTGACAAAATTTGATACTCGTATGTTTCAAATTAAAGAAGTTATGAGCATTTTCACAATGTCACGTAATTGGTGACGTCATCACTTAGTGATTGACGTGTCAATAACAGGTGTGTCAAGGAAGATGTCCATAAAGTTTAATGCTCGTATATTTTAAATTGAAGGCGATATTATCATTTTTCAATGTCACGTGACTAATGACGTCATTACATGCTGATTGACGTGTGTCAATAACAGGTTTGTCAAGGAAGATGTAGACAAAGTTTGATATTCGTATGTTTCAAATTAAAGGAGTTATAAGCTATTTTACGATGTCACGTGATTGATGACGTCATTTTTTGGATTTTTGTGCCAGTTGTACCTGTGTCAAGGAAGATGTTGACAAAGCTGGATGTTTGTGTTAATACAAACACAAGTTATGAGCAATTTTTTATAGTTACGATCATTGACGTCACATAGTTTCATTGACAAGGTTTGTTTCTGTGCTTGTTATGAGTTATGTGTTTGTTTATGTTGTTGTTTATGCTGCTTTAGTATTTGATTTTTTTAGAACATAAGCAAAATATTAGGGTATGCCAGGTTTTGTCCCGACCCAAAAAAACCCTATTTCGCTGTTTATCAGTGCCCGTTTGGTTGGCTAAAACTTATAACATAAATTGGAATGACTGTCAACATACCAAAAGAATACTCTGAAAAAGTTATTACAAATTGCGACAATGAGCTATTACAAATTGCGACAGCTCATATTATTACAAATTGCGACAAGGTGCTATTACAAATTGCGACGGGTATCCTATTACAAGTGGCGACAATCACTATTACAAATTGCGACAGGTATTACAAATTGCGACGACCACTATTACAAATTGCGATAGGTATTAGAAATTGAGACGCTATTACAAATTGCGGCAGTACAACATTTCCTGTTGATAAAGGAAATAGAACAGTATAAAATTACCTTAACAAAACTAACATGTTCTTTGTAAGAATTAAATAAAAGTCTTTGATCGGCTAAATGAAATAACGTCGATAAATATTAGGATTCAAGCAAAACAAAAATCTTCTGTTACTTACTGTTACACGTGCGGTTACGAAGCTCTTTCACAAGAGTGAGGAGGGCGTCATAAGAACTGACGTCAAACACGTGTTTCTTTGGATCTGTTGCGATCATCTTTAGCTCTTCTGCTGCCTTTTCTTCATCATCTACGTAGATACTCCCAACTCCAATAGCAATCATAGTCAGATCTACAAATCAATTTAAGTATTTGTTTTATGAATTATTGAGGTTAGACATCGTCGAAGAAGAAAGCAAATTACTGGCGTTTCGGATGTTAGTTCTTCGTTGGAGTGAAGATAAAAAATATTCCAAAGCAACATTTGTAAAAAACAATATTTTAAGTTCCATCAAACAAGAAAGGAAAATACTGACGTTTCGGACGTTAGTCTTTTGTCGGAGTGAAGATGAAAAGTATTCTAATGAAACAGACGTAGAAAATATTATTTCAAGTTAAACATCACATCGAAGAAAATAAGCAATATTACAATTATTTCTGACGTTAGTCCCGTTTGTTGGAGTTAAAATGAAATACCGTTGTAAAAGTAACGAAATAATTATATTCATTACCTCTGATATCCTTTTTGATTCTTAATACAGCTTTCTTAGTCCTATCTGGATCGGTTGACTTGCCATCAGTGAGTATTATAACAATCTGATGGGAGAAAAGCAAACAATCGCTAAATTAGTTGATGTTTGTTTTGTGCTGTGCTCCTGGTGTTCATTAAAACCTGTTGGAGAAAGATGAGTTAATCGCATTTTTTTTAGTTTTGCGACAATTGTTGCTGCCATTGATAACAGATGAACCGAACTCAAAAAAATTAGAAATGGAAAGATTAGAAAAATTAAAAAGCAGAGAGACAGGCTTATGATAGATCGTTCTTACGTTTGTCAAAAGGTAATCTCTGATACGATCATCTAAACGACGGCCAATTTCCCCTATATAAGTTGTTGCAATTAGAACATTGAATGCAATAAATAATATTAGATGTTGTGCAACTGTCTTGATTGGTGACGTTAAGAGTAGATTTGGGGCCCGTAGCAGAGGTACGTGAAACCACAAAAGGACAATTTAAACATCGTTTGCGGGAACAACGAGAGGGCCAGGTTCTTTATTGGAAGGCAGTGTCTCTTTAGCCAAAAAAGTGAGAAGATTGCATCTTTCTTTAAGGAACAAAGCGGGCGTTGACTAGAAATATTAGAAGTGCTACAATCTGAATGAAGTAAATTAAAATTGCGATTAACAAAGTGTCTAATTGAGTTATTGACAGGGTTAAAAGTTATGGTAAACGGAATGCAATCATTGGCGGCATGTGTCTTGGGAGTGAGTGCAGTAATAATACGATCAATAGAAAAGGTCTTGTGCATAGTGTGGTCAGCAATAGCGGCCGGGTACTATAGGTTAATGAAAAAAAGAGCGCATCTCAATACATTTGTTAAAAAAAGAGATGAAACAGAGATGGACTAAATTGAGATACTCAGACAACGCTTACCAGATGCAGACGTGTACGGTATCCACAGCAGATACTGCAAGAAATAAAAGCTAAATCCTTTACGAGCCAGGTGGCACCGGCGATTATCTCCGGTTTCTGTAGAGTTAAGTAGGTGAGAGTCTTTGATTCCCCCTGGACGGGACACTAACCCATCGCAGATTAGCTCCCAGCAGATAATCGTACTCATTTACCAATCCCGAAAGGATGGAAAGCTGGATTAGCTTAGACGAGAAAGAAAGTCGCACAGATCAGTTCAAATCTCGGGAGAACCGGGGATAGAACTGAGGACCTTGTGGTTGGAAGGGAAAACAATCTTCCCAACTGCGCCAATCACACCCGCCCAAAAAAATAAAGAAAGTAGAAAAAAAATGGACACTAATGACCAGATATTGAACTCCATTAAGTCCACTTCAGCCATGCACCAGTGTTCTCCCTAGGTACTTTAGACCAGGCGGGACGCCGGGCTTAATTCACTGAAAAATCATTGCCGCCTGGCATAAAACTGGAGATTTCACTCAACGTAAGATCTCAGAGTGGGAATTTCTATCAATAAATAAAAATAATCACAATGAAATTGACGAAACATTTGTTGCTTGTGTCGTTTTTACGGAGTGATGCACAGTTAATATGATTACAAGTACCCTTGATTTGCCCTTGGTTCTTGCAGTTAGAATCCCCCCTGGCCTTCCAAAAACCCTAGGGAGAACACTGTATACTGCAAAGAATTTGGTCAACAGAAACAACGAAATACCTACTTGTACTGTACCAGCCTCAGCCTCCTTTTTTCCTGACTTGTCCTGCTCTTTTGTTAAAATCTCATGCACCTTATTTAATGCTTTGTCAGTGAACGTTTTTCCTTCTGAGAGTAAAAGAATGAAAATTTTTATAAGAGAACTGATGCTAAAGCTAATCCATTTTTTGTTTAAATCTATTGGTATAGTAGATTAACTTTGTGTGATTTTTTTTTGTTAATTTAAAAGAAATTAAATTGGGAAATTAAAGGCAAAAATAAAAAAGTCTCTAGAAAAGATTTGATATCGTGCAGTCGCTATTGAGAATGTCAGCGGTATGGTATGACGTAGTTACGATATCAAGAGCTTAAATATGGCAGTGTGCTTCGAAATCTTGATCTTTTTTGGGCAATCTATGTCTTGCGAAGCCGCACAGTAAACATGTTTTTTTCCTCTTTTTAATCATTTTGGTATTATAATCCAAGACATAAACAATCGCTGATTGCATATATTGAGCCGATAATCAAATTCTAACGCTTTGTTACAAATTTTTCGATTCTTAACTGCCCGGTTAACAGCTTAAAAAAACTTCACATAGTTGTTCTTGACTAACTTGACTTAAATTAACGCCCATCCAGCTGATGCTGGTTCGGGGCCACCATCATCCTCTGCGAGCGTTACACTCTCCACTGCTCCCTGCATCTCGCCATCTTCGACAGTTTTCTCCACGAATACTGAGCATTGTCTTCCTTGAATGTCCTCATCCATGTTTTTCTTGGACGGCCTCTGCTCTTTTCACCTTGTACTCTTCCGTATAACATTTTCTTGGGGAATCTTTCTTCATTCATTCTCTCAATGTGGTCATACCACCTTCTTTGTTTATCTTTAATTTTTTCTTCTATTGTTTTCTCAATTCCTGTTCTCCGTCTTACTTCTTTATTTGTAATCCTGTCGTACCATCCTACCTTACAAATTCTTCGAAGGCATCTCATCTCAAAGGCCAATAGTTTATTTCTGTCCTTTCTTTTTAAAGTCCAGCATTCTGCTCCATATAATGCTATTGAGTAAATGACTGCTTACCGTAATCTAACTTTTAGATTTATAGATATAAATTCACTTTTCCATATCTTGCTCATTTTAGCCATGGCCGCTCCACCCAACTTCAATCTGTCCATTGTTGCTTTACTTTCATCTTGATTTTCTATGAAGTAGACTCCTAGATAATTAAATTTTCAACCTTTTCCAGAGGTCCGTCTTGCAATTCCACCACCAAGTCCTCCTGCCTTTTGCTGACTTTCATTATCTTAGTTTTGTTCTTATTTATTGTTAGTTTAAACTCTGTGCAGGTTCTTTCTACCCTTCTCGTGATGTCAACCAGTTCCTCGCACGTGTTTGCCATAAGCATAATGACATTCGCACACCTAAAATTGGTATATCGGCATCCTTCCACCTTCACTCCTCCCTCGTAATCCATCAGGGCTTCATCCATGACTCTCTCCAGAAACAGTTTGAACAAATGCGGTGACAGTGGACAACCCTGCATAACACCTCTATTCGTAGGAAATGTCTCAGTTATCACACCTCTACTTCGTACTGCCGCTGTTGTTCCTCAATAAAACCTGCCCACCGCCTCAACAATATATTCATCCAATCCAGCCTCAACCATTCCGTTTCTTCACACCGGATCAAAAGCTTGCTTAAAGTCTATAAAATTGCAGTATACATCTTTATTAAATTCCCAGCATAAATCTAAAATCTGATTGAAAGTAAATATTTGGTCGATCGTACCTCGTCCTTGTCTAAAACCAGCCTGATCTTCACCCATTTTTTTCTTCCTCTCTTAATTTCATTCTTCCTTCAATTATTTTTGCCAATATCTTGTATGCATGCACAGTGAGTGTGATCGGTCTATTATTTTCACAATATGTCGAGTCTCCCTTTTTCTGTATGGGGGTTATTATTCCGTGTCTCCATTCATTTGAAGTCATCTCTCGCTTCAACACTCTTTGGCGTATTATTCTTAACCACTCAAAAACCTCATCACCTCCAGCTGTTAGTATTTCGCTGTCTATTTCATTTGTAACAGGGGCTTTTCCTTTACTTATTTTACTTAGGTGGTGTTTCACTTCTTCAGTAAGAACGTCAGGTACACTTTTTTGGTTGATAATTCGTTCTTCAATTTGCTGCGCCTCTTCATCAAAAAGAATTCCACTGAAATAATCTTTCGAAATTTTCTTCAAGAAAGTGAATTCTAGGGATCAGTTTTCCTTTTATATTTAAGCATCGCTGAGCAGGATAAAAGCCCTGCAGTTTTTATTTGAGAGGGCAATACAATTCCAAAATTGCGAAACCGGGTCATATCTACAAAATTTGTACGCTAAATTGTGCGCAAAGTAGAAGAAACTAGAGTAGTTTTAATTGCTCTGCATAATGCTAGTAGTGATTAAAATATCGTGTCTTTACGAGGCTGAAATAATGGTGCATCACGATGTGTGGTATGTTGTATAACTGTTGTATGAAATGTTGCATAACAACTTACGTGAAATTATATTTGTATGAAACGTTAAATGAAATATGAATTGAAATGTTGTATGAATTTTTTCATAGAATGTTGCATGAAACGTTGTATAAACGTCATGTGAATGCTGAATGAAATGTTAAATCGGGTGTACACGAGCAAATTTTTTTGACAAAAACGTTTTTGAAAAACTGGCCTCCTAAGAGATCAAGCAACCTAGTGTCGTGATCCGACTGCAAAACAACCAAACAAAGAGTTCGGCCCCGCTATCGCCCTCGCCAATATGATGTCACTCTCTCCTAAGGTCGACGAATTAAGGTGTTCCGTGGATAACAAAAAACCGGACTTAGTTTCTTTAACAGAAACTTAGATTTACGACTCTAATGCTTGCGGAAACCATCTTTAGATCCCAGTTTACAACTTGATCCTCAAGAATCGCACGGCTGGTATTCATGGTGGTGTCGGACTCTACATAAACAGCAAGATCAAGCTCAAGGCTTTGACAGTCCTGTATCATCCCAATCTCGAGGTGTTATGGGCTCACCTAAAGCCTCAACGACTGCCTCCTGGATACCCCAGCATTGTATATGGAGCTGTGTACCATACTCTCTCTATCCTGAAGGTGCCAGCGACGCTGTGATGCCGGAATATCTGTCGACCTCACTCACAACCATTGAGGGCCTATATGCTGGGTGTGGCATCGTACTGACTCGTGACTTTAATCGCTTGAACATTAGCCACTTCCTTGTGCAGTTTAAACTGAAACAGTTTATTTGGGCGCCCACCCGCTGCAACAGAATTCTAGATTTTATTATAACCAACATGACGCATGTGCATGACAAGAACCTGATGCAAACTTTCCGCCCTTTGTCCTGTCTGATCATTCTGTTGTTTTTCTGTAGCCGAAGCCACGTCCCTTGCGTAAATCAAGTTGGAGTTCTACGACTCGTAGGGATGCCCGAGGTAGTTGAAGTGCCAAGCTTGGCAGGTATTTAGGGTCAGTTGATTGGTCAGTGCTTGACACTGCGGTTGGGTGCGAGAACAAGCTTCGATTATTTCTCCACTTTGTGAGAACTGGCATTGACATTATTAAGCCACTTCAGGCATTCAAGCTGCACGTGAGCGATGCCCCCTGGATAACAGCAGAATTCAAAGAACTCATTGTAGCCCGCGACAAACTTTTGCTCGAGAGGATTCGATCAAGTGTAAATTGTGAGAGAAAGCTGTGCTGAAGCAGATATTTCAACAACAAAGTTGCTAATATCAAGACAACTAAGCTTTGTTAAGTTGGAAAAAAATAGTTTTATAAAATAAATAGAACATGTTCTCCATCCCTTTAAATATAACCCGATGAAAACCTTGGCAAAGTTACTTCTCTGCGAGAAGAAGGGTCTAGATATTATCAAACTCACAATGAATCTTAAACAAATTGCCACAGTTTTAATACTATACATGTTTCGGCAAGTCTTTTGCCATCATCTTGGCAAAGTTATTGAGAACTCTCAAGCAGTCTCAGATTCTTTGCTCTAGAATTCTCCCAAACGTCAGCATAGGTGTTCACAAGGCTACGAGGGCACGAAGAAAATGCTATATTTTTCAAGTCCAACTTACCTTTATGATGAAGTTTATCGACTGCACACAGAAGTCTGTTTTTGGAACCATACTTGCCAAGACCAACCGATTCCATGGCGTAATATGAAAATTCAACGATGGCCATTCTTGTACTTAATTGCGAAATTTCAAACGCCTCGATTATCTTCCTGAGAACAAGATAACAATGTTTTAGTTACACCGAATTGTTAAAAAAATGAATAGTCTTCCAACCAATGAGAACCAAATTTCTGATAATATATAGAGGCGTTAATGATTAGATTAATCTGCCTGACAATGTTTTAACTACACAAAGGTGTTAATCACGTAAATAACTTCCCTAAAATTAAATGAAATCTACAAAGTTCTGATTATACAGAATTGTTAAATAATGGGGTTATCCTGAGTACGGAAATGGGATAACACAGTTTGGGCTATGGATGCATAAGTGTTAAATAATTGGGTTATTAGCCTGAGAATGAGATAACACAGTTCTGGTTATACAGAAGTGCCTTGGATGCAGTTAGAATTATTTAGGTCGAACGGAATTTTTGAAGAGCTTGCAATGCACTTACTTTACAAAACGTTTAGCTTTTTCATAGTTCTCGGATCCTATGCTTCCAGATTCGTCCATCACAAAAACGACATTTGCAGGTCTTTCGCAAACTGTCAGAGTGGAATGGAAATACATTACGTTTTTAGCTTGTAGAGTGAGTTATTTTATTGGTTGGAAAAATCACCAGATAACGCGTATCTAAACAATAGAATGATTGGAACCATTTATATTTAAGTATTTTTCTTTGGAAATTCCACAATCGCGATAACGTGCTGATCTGTTTTCTGGAGCCCATCACAAGAGGTTATTATCTTAATTACTCATTTATCCTCACTCCGGCGAACTGGTATGCAGGTAATTTCCCAACCCAGTCCGCATTTTGAGTTGTTTTGTTCGCGTTACAATTGAAAGTCTTTTTTCCATTTTAATGCGGAAACTGTTTTGAGTCTTTTGAGGTTACTTACGAGTCAAAACTACAGTAAAAACAATCAAGTAAAAACCTTGATTTTAAAAACTATCTAGGTTAAGATTTGCTAGGTAGAACCTGGGTATCACTTTAAACTGCAACCAGTGATAAGGCTCCAGATCAGGAGATTTGGAGTTCTGGGGAATGTGGAGCTACCCCTTAATTACCATTGCCCCCAGGTCCACTCTTACTCAGAGTAGTAGCACCTGTTAGGGTCCCATATAGGTTAAATAGCTCCACCTGTTGCCTTGCAGGTTATGTTTGCCAGTGGTCAGACAAAGGCTAGGCCCACAGCCAATAACTGCATGTGGTTGGCGTCAGCAAGGGAATGCGGCTATAAAAATCATGCTTCAAAATTTTTTTCATAATTACGGCTGATAGGCATGGGTTACAGTCAGCCCGAAGACTGCCGAGGGCGGTACAAGCTTCCGACAAACAGAAAGGTACAAACCCTCAGAGAGGTGTGGGAAGATTTGATTTTCATTATGACATCCATAAAAAGCCTGATGTCAACAAGGGTCTGACGTTTGCAGCATGGAATGTAGGTACAATGGTTGGCAGAGTGGAGATGGTGATGGGATTAGTGAAAAAGAGGGTTTCTATATGTTGTATTCAAGAGGCATGTTGGAAAAAGGATGGTGCGAGATTTAGTGGGGCAAAAGGAAATAGATACAAGTTTTTATGGTCAGGAGGTGATGAAACATCTGGTTTTGGGATCTAGTTGAAAGAGGACGTGTGATGAAGTTAATGAGAGTCTCATGGTGATTGTCATGATGCATGGAAAGCAGTTGATTCGCATTGGCAGTGCTTATATTCCCCAAATTCGACGGAGTGACGTGGAACAGGACTCATTATATGCAATGATCATTAAAGAGACAAAATTTGCTGGACCAAACGAATTCTTAATTGTGGCTGGTGACTTTAATGATCATGTGGGACCTTGTGCAGATGGTTTTAAAGGAATTCAGAGTGGTTTTGGTATTGGAACAAGGAACGATGGTTGCAGAACGTTGTTAGAGTATTGTGCTGAAGCAGACCTTGCTGCGATAAACACTTGGTTTAAAAAGGCAAAGAAGGACACTTTCAGATCAGCGGGCGCTGAGATTTTATGTTAGTTCAACAGGGTTAGCGTAAAAAAATTAGGAATGCGAATGTGATTCCTGGAGAATTACAGCATAGCCTGACTGTGATGGATGTGAACAAGTTTAATGGAAGCGTATAAAAATCTGGAAAATGGGTGATGATGAGGTGAAGGCGAAAATGCTGCCTTGTACGGCCAAAGAGATGAACAGGATGCGTGGTGTAAGTACAGGGACTCAGTTCAATCAGCTGCAGAAGAGGTGTGTGGAGTCAGTAAGGGTAAGCCCTGGCCGCATAGAGAAACGTGGTGTTGAAATTAGGATGTTCAGGATGCTATTGCAAAGAAGAAGGAGAGTTTTAAAAAGTGAAAAATAAAACAGCCATCTGGTAAACGAAAGTCATGCTATACCAGAGATACGAAAGTGGCCAAGAAAGCAGTAACTAATGCAATGAAGACGGAAGCAGAAAAGGAACTGGATGAAATAAATAATAACAGAAGTGTAATATGACAGAAAATGAAAATGATGAAGAAGGATTCTCGTGACATTACAGGTTGTAATTGTATGAAAGATAAGGATGGAAAAGTTGTAGTCGCAATGGATGATCAAAAAAGATTATGGAAAGAGCACATGGAAGCTATGATGAATGAGGGGAATCAGTGGGATGGTATTATGGATGCTGCCAAGATTGAAGGTCCAGTGGAGCCATTTATTATGGAGGCAATATGCAGAATGGTGAGGCCGGTGGACTAACTGCAAGATGGCCAGAGAAGCCAATCAAATTTGAGTACATATAACTGAACTAGAACACGAAATCTTACACTGATTCGCACACGTTCGTCTGCGGCGCAGGCTAACACAACTGTTGATTTAATAAAAATTGACATGTTAAATTAATTGTCTTGATTAGAAAATTCAACTTACTTTCTTCGGTCGTTGAATTGTAACAACTTGTTTCCTTGCTAAGGGTAGCTAGAGCAGAATAATTTTCAAATTATTTACCATCTATTTTTGTATAAATTCATATTATACTATCAAGATTATTACAAATGTTAATGTATAATCTCTTGTAATTGGATATTCATGTTAGTAACCATGGCGACAAGCTTGAGTAGGAAGCTCTCTTGTAATTGGCTAATCAAGTTAGTAACCATGGCGACAACAATATCCTCACACTTGAAAGATAAAAACAGTATCTTCACTGCGTGCGATGAAGATATAATTTTTTAGCAGAAGGAAAAATCCTGGTTTTTATCAGTATTTGTATAATAGGATTTACATTTTTAAAGTTGAAAAATAATTCTTCACTTTCCGTGATTTAATGGACTTTTACAACGTATCTATAAATTGTTAACGGATATTGGCACTCAATTCATTTGAGAGTTTTGATACGCCGGCACTTGATTGATACTAGACCCAAGTACTTCGTCACTTTCTTTCCCTCACATACCCTCACAATTATCACATTAGTCACAAACATTACAATTTCCACATATGTGAATAGTGTATAAACTGCTGTATTTTGCACTAATTAATGTGCAAAATTGTATTGGGACAGTCTAATTGGACAGCTGGCTGTAATCAGAAATTTCTCGAGCCAATCATTTTAAAAGTTCTTTCAACTAAATCCACCAATCACAACAGAGATTATAATCACTATAGCAACTTAACAACTTGCCCTTTACAAAGAACTTTTTTTCCATATTTAGATTTTCGGAAATTGTGCTCACCATAAATGAAAAACTGCAATTATAAAATAATTTTCAAATTGCACCTTTTTGTTTTTGGAAATTGTAATAATTATAATTAAATGATAACAGGACTTCGTGTCGTCCAATTTAGTCTGTAATTATACTCGTGACTTGACACATTGGACTCCCGCTTCAGTGTTGCAGTGTTGGTGGACAGGATGGGGTTAGGGTTGGGGTTAGGATTTGGGGAAGTAGAAGAAAAATGGAGAGAAAAAAAAGGAAAAAAGTAGAACAATAAGAGAAAATGTTTTTCTTACTAGTTTTGATTTGTTTCAATTAAAAAAAATCTAGTTGGGAAAAATGAACTAATTTGAAACAAACACGAAAGATAAACTAATTTAAAAAAAATCTTCAAAATAATTTTGATTTGTAACATCTATATATATTCTAGTGCTATATGTTGTTTTCCTTACCCGTATAATTAATGAAAAAGAAATCGCTGGCGAATAGGATTAAGTCTACAATCTCCTGGCGTTTCACATTGTCTACTGTGGGTGATACCACTTTCATTCTGGAAAGTGTGTGGTACACGTTCGCATAAAGCCTTACTTGCGTTGTAAATACGTCATCATTGGTAAGAGACTTGAAATTCACATAGCGGGCACAGCTTCTGCAATCCATCACAACAACACGGAAATGGCGTTATATAGCCGGTCACACTAAAAATAAGAAAGGAAGAAAGGAAGGAAGGAAGGAAGGAAGGAAGGAAGGAAGGGAGGGAGGGAGGAGGGAAGGAAGGAAGGAAGGAGGGAAGGAAGGAAGGAAGGAGGGAAGGAAGGAAGGAAGGGAGGAAAGAAGGAAGGAAGGAAGGAAGAAAGGAAGGGAGGAAAGAAGGAAGGAAGGAAGGAAGGAAGGAAGGAAGGAAGGAAGGAAGGACGGAAAAAAGGTAGGTAGGAAGGAAGGAAAAAAGGTAGGTAGGAAGGAAGGAAGAAAGGAAGGGAGGAAAGAAGGAAGGAAGAAAGGAAGAAAGGAAGGGAGGAAAGAAGGAAGGAAGGAAGGAAGGAGGGAAGGAGGGAAGAATGGAAGGAAGGAAGGAAGGAAGGAAAGAAAGAAGGAAGGAAGGAGGGAAGGAAGGAGGGAAGGGAAGAAGAAGGGAGAAAAAAAGGAAAGAAGGGTTGGAGGGAGTGCAAAGGAAGGGAAGAAGAAAGGAAAAAAGAAAGATGGATGGATTGATAGATAGATAATACAAAGAAAGATAAATACGAGAAAAAACGTGAGAAAGACAAACGGTAAAGGTGAGGAAATAGGAAGGTCAATAGCTAGGTAAATATTGTTAAGTAAAAGGTAGGTAGGCTCGTTAGTAGGTAGATAAATAGGAAATGAGTTAGGTAAATAGGTAGGTCTGAGGCATGTCTGCTCACAGATAATTAGGTAGATTGGTGGATACATAGGTATATTTTAAAAAAAAAGTAAATATGTAGGAAGATAGGTAGGTAGAGAAAAAGGAGAGCAACTAATTAGGTAAGTTAGCTACATAGGTAGTAAATAGGCAAATAAATGGGTAGGTAGGTAAGGTACCTAGACAGTAATTAGGCAAATAAATGGATTGATAGGTAAGTAAAGAATTAGGTGGGTTGATAAACGGAAAGTAAATAAGTCGGTAAAAACATCTTTAGGTAAGTAAAGGTTAGACAAATTGGTAGGTGATAGGTGGATTGGTACATTAGTACATAGGCACCGTATAATGACCACTACAACAGGTACTCACCTGAATTTTTTATCGTACACTACCCCTGAACCGTAGTACATCTTTAAAAGCTGTCCTAATCGCACACCACGCCCAGCCCAGGCTTCCACTTGGCTACCCAGAATGAAGCCGTCCAAGGCCCCTCGAATAAGTGAGTTGGGTGCCGAGGATATAGGACCACCATTTAGCAAATACTTCTCAGGACATGCCGAATTAGGGGACCTTAAGACAATGAAGTACGGTCTCAGTGACTTATTGAGCATTGTTTGAGTAAACGTTTAGAGACTATTAGCTGTTAACTGAGTCTATTACTTGCTGTGATTATTTTTATCACAAAATAGTCAACGAATGCTAATTTTAGTGTTTAGATAAATAAATAAATGAATGAATGAATGAATGAAACATACACACATACATATATAAATAGATTCAATGATTTATATAGCGCATTTACCCATATAAATGTTCAAATGCGCTTTATAAGCAAGTACAGAGTTTGCAGTTGAGAGACTGAGACCGTCCACTTCAACGACTCACAAATAGTTATTTATATATTAATAATTCCTTTCAATAGAAGAGACAGACCACACAACATCGGGATCACTATTCTACTCTTTATGATAGATATGCATGGATTCTTTTAACTTCCTCGATAGAGGGTCTGGAGACTGGGCCTACGCTTTAACGTCCATATCCGAGAGGACGCGAAAGTCAAACCGTTTGCAGATTTAAGGCAATGGTAGCTCCTTCTCCTCAATTATTTTACTGGACATTTTCCAGATTACAGCTTTTAACTGGAAAACATACGCTTTCGTCACTTGTCACCTAAATCTATGATCTTGTTTCGATCTCACTTGGTCTATAGGCTCACAAGCTTTTACATTTTAATTTTAATTTTGTTTTTTTAAATCGTTCAATTTTTTAAAAGTTGAGATACAATCATTAACCTAATGCATTGCATTAAATAACCAATTCCTAACCTAAAGGTTCAGTTCAATATATATCAATTACAAAAAACATTAAACTATTAGTATGTACTTTGCGTAAGTCAAAGCTTGCCAAAATAAGCAATATTCTAAAAGTCTGTTTTCCTAAAAAGTTTATAATTCGTTGGAAGCCTTTAAATTTCCTTTGATGTTTAATTATGGTAATACAATATCAATTATATACAAACGCAACTCCACCCTTGTCTCTATGGGCTAGGAAATACCAAACTAACGCCTTACCAGTATCCCCCGGGGCCAAACAAAGCACCTGTGTTTCCATTTTTGTTTAACAGAGCGCTCTTCGCAACTTCGCCCGCAATTGTGGTCGCATAAAGATTGTCTACTTTAACCCCTTCGTCCGGCGGTAACAAATCAATCAACAACTGGCGATTTCTCTTCAATCCCGCGGCGATCCCTAATACCACGTTACCAACTGCGATAGTTTCTCCTCCATGCGTCATCACAACCCCTCGCTCCTCATTGGTCAATTTGTTTATACGGTACTTCATCATATTCGTCAGATCAGATCTTTCTGAAGCTAAAAATTAAAACAGGCTTGCTTCAGAACAAATTGCCAATAGCTATATTAAATGTTGATTTCTAGAGACGCCCGCATCAACGAATCTTATTAGATACCCACGATAGCAGTGGATTACAGGGGTCGCGGAAGCAGAAATCTTCTTTTCGGAGGGAAGGGGGGAAGGGGGGGAGGAAGACTGTACGTTCAACAATTTTTTGAACCACTTAAAAAATTATCTCAATGTAGCAGATTTCAAAGCCTGAAATGGAAGTCATGAAAATTTTGTAATATTTTCTCAGATAAAGTTAAAACACAATGCTCGTGGGAAGCGGTTATAATGACAAACGTAAAATACAGATAGCAGAAACGGTTTCTAGTCAGCTGTTCATGGCTGCTAATATACATGCTCACCATCTTTTATATTTGATTTAAGGGGTATAAACCACTACTAACGAGGCCTTACTATCCATTTTAATGGCTTCAAGTTAGCTACAATCACATTTGCCCTATCTAAACTTTTCGTTTTTTCACATGTCCTGATACGGCATTATGACAATGTGTATATATATGATTGTTATATACCAACTATCAAAGTCCATTTTTCTCGTACTCCAATTGGACGACACGACATCACGCGCACGTGAACAAGTTTCGCTGTTTCCCAGCAACCACGCGCCCAGCCGGCAACATTAGGGAGCTTACGCAACGAGGACGGCGACGCCGACGACGACGGCAAAGAACAATAGTAAATACAATTGCTGCACGTTGGAATGCACCGCTGAGCACCTGCACGGAGTTGTCGTTAAAATTACAACGTGAAAAGACCTTTTTTAG
>JAOBAY020002836.1:0-15568 GCA_025331085.2 Zoanthus sociatus | reverse complement strand
TGATTGGCTACTCTACTAGAGGTCTATTTGTGATAGCTTACTAGTAGAGAAAAGATGGCGGATCAAAATAGTAATGAGCCCCGTTTTTCTATTATATCAGAGGATTTCATCAATATTTTAATTTGTACACCCTTTTTTGACCGTTTAGTAGGTTTATACTAAAACAATTAGACCCCTCGGCCTCATGGACTACGAGTTTGAATAGCCCATTCGGCCTACGGCCTCATAGGCTATTGACACGTAGTCCATTGCGTCCTCGAGGTCTAACTGTTAATTTTATGTCTGTTAGCAATTTAAGTATTTTTATAGAATGGAAAATTCTAATCTAGGGTTTATTTTGCAGGTCGTCCTTTGTGGCGTCATTGACCTTGTGGTGCAAAACTACACCATGTACAGTTTTAGCATCAGTGTATTACGTAGTTTGCGTTTGTTTCGAATATTCAAATTCACAAGGTAAGTTGAAAACAAATTTTTAAAAATGTTGTAATGATAACATCAAAGTATGCATAATGACTAACACGAGCAAGGCATTGTATGTGTATGTGTTAGCCTCATTATAAGACATTGTATATTCAAACTAGTTTAAATTATAGTTTTCCAGTGCTTCAAACTTGAACTCTCAAACAATGAAAAATGTAAATTGAATTTGTTAAAGGCACTACATTTATGTAAGAATGTAATGCCAAATTAAGTTTAACGTTTTCACTCTTTAACAGATCTGAAGACCCACTACAGCTTAAGAAGTTTTTAAAGGGGAAAAACTAGAAAGCTATTTAGAAGACACATGCACGAATATTTGTGTTAGATAATCAAAGTTTCAATCACGAAAAAATCAGAAAGTCGAAAGATACTTTACAGCTCTTACTGTTGAGCTGCTTATCTCACGAGGAGCTGGATCCGGAAAAGTTAATGAATGAGCACTGGACTAAATCCAAGAGCAAGCTCAGGGCATTGATGAACTTTTTAGGATAATTCAATTTTTTCTTTTTCATTGCTTTTTGCCATTCTTCTTTTTCTTTGCTTTATTAATTTACATCCGAAAAAATCTTATAAAACCTATTGTTCACACAAAGATTGTGTACATTACTGAGGCAGTTCTTCATGATTTCTGTGGCAGCACAGTCGTAATAGGCAGAGACAGCAATCTTATCAATGAAAAGACTCTACAAAAACGATTCTTAGGGCACAGAAACTCTGGGTAGTTTTGTGTAGCTCTTGGTACACTCGCAAAATTAATCAAGAATCCTTTGCGCATGACGGTGCTATCGTCAAACAGGTCAAGCACGTGTCTGCAACGTTCTGCTCAAGGAGTGGTTGCTAAATATTTTACGCGAAAATTTCTTTGAATTTATGATCACTAGATACTCAGGATTAAATCTACCGTGTAAGATTCAAGAGATCACTGAAAAGAATAACTGACTATTCAGCGACAGCAACTATACCGGCAGTTAGTTTGAAAAGTTTAATATATGTTATTGCTGCGAGCGAAGCGAGCAGCCTCCTATTCTGAACACACTTAAATCTTCGGATGTCACTAACAGAGAACATGCGATACATACGATCAGCGGTTCAAGCCCATACCGTAGTGAGAGGCGACTCAAGGATGTCACCAGCATTTCGGTACGCACGATACATGCGATCAGCGGCTCAAATCTATAGTGACGCGTTTAGAGTCCGCAATATACTGTTAAATATGCCGAAAATAGAACAGTATTGTCACCATAACAAAATAGTGTACTCGCAGCACTCACTTTCTATTGGAAATAACTAGTATTACAAATGAATTCTCTTCACAGTTGTTTACAAAATGCAAGCACTTGTGAATGTGCGCCCACTATCTACTAAGGTTGTGAATGCTGACGTCAAAACGCTACTTTCTTTTTGGCTTACTGTAAGCCTTTTGTGAGGGTGAATCTTAAACAGATATAGTTCCATAAAATAAAAATAACATCTCTACTTGACAATATCGCTAAAGCTTCCAGCGATAGACCCAGCTTAAACTTTCGATTTGAGGTTGTGATGTCAGAGGCAGCTGTTCTGAGTTCGCGTTAAAAGTGCAATATGCTGTCCTACAGAATGTTTGAATAGCCTGTTTGTAATAATTTTCTCAACATACAGATTAGCGGATCGCTCTAAAATCTACATTTTTGGAATCTCAAATACATGCATACCAACATATCAAACAATAAATATGGGGTTCGGCTTCCCTTTAACTTATGAACATACTCAGAATATTTTTTTAAACTGTTGATATCTATTATGATTGGAATTTTGAAAAGGATCTTCTGTGAATATCCAAGACTTAAATCACGCTTGTTACCATATTCTAACACTATTCTGCTTGTCTCCGATAGATTTTGGTCTTCGCTGCGCAATCTTGTGACGTCATTACTGAACAGTATGCGGTCTATATTGAGCTTGATATTCCTCCTGCTTCTTTTCATCTTCATCTTTGCACTGTTGGGGATGACTTTATTTGGAGGAAGGTAAGCTTACCTTATAAGAATCTTGGTAATAATTTTGTAACATCCAAATATTTTATACAGTTGCGATATTCACAAATTGCATGTAAAATTAGAGGATTAATTTGTATACTCTAAAATCGAAGCTGCGAGTATTGTATTTATGAGTTCTGGTTACCATGGGAAGGCAGGACGATCGTGCAGTTAGTACTATGTCCCCCTGCCATGTTTCACGGACTCGAACCCAAGCCCTGCGAATTAGTTCATCTCAATCGTAGCATTTTATCATAAAAATGATTCGAATGCTACTGCCATTATGAGACATGCGATTAATCATTATCCTATTGTTATTATTCATTGCGACTACGAATCTCTTCAGTTTATAATATTGACTTACAACATGGGCGCACAGCCTTAAGGTAACTATGTTGACACGAGCGCGCTTTGCTTAATATGTAGAATGATAATTAGCAACGCTTGACTTAACAATATCATTTCCCTGATGAAGATTTGCAGTAGCGGTAGAATTGTCGCAAACTCCATATCAAGTAACTTTTCCATCATAAGACAAACGATTACATATTTTGTCATTAATTTGTACTTTATTTAAAAAGCTAATCAATTCAAACGCGAGTAAAGTTATTATTAAAGGTTTTTATCTGTAAGTGAAAGGAAATTTTTAGCAGGTAAAAAAATAGATGCTACTTGATGGAACAAATGATTTTTAATTTATATTTGAATTAGGACGCCATAGTGCGTCTTTTGTTGTAACATTGTAGTGTTTTTGTAAATTTTTAAAATAGTAAAAAGTTGGTATTACAAATACAGTTATCAATTCAATTTTTAGGTTCAGCGGAAAACAAGATGCACCAAGAACAAACTTTGACAGCTTTGAACATGCGATGTTGGCAGTGTTTCAGGTATTTCATACCATGGTAACTCACTACGTTCCGTGAGGGTGAAGACCCTGTCTGGCGAGATAGTTGATAAACTATGTCTAATTTTGAGAAGCAATAAAAATCATATATTAAGAGGCGTTTCCTGAGAAAGCGTGCCAGATCGGAAAAATGGGGGCTCTCGGATTTCGATGAAATTTGGCACAGACGTTAGTCTTAGATAAAAACTAAGAATGCCAAGTTCGTTTCGGGTTTGGTTTTTTTCTTGTTAAGTTAGGGGGGTTACTCCAATTCGGCCCTACAACCTTTAAAATCGAAGGTCACAGAGGGTCATATTTAACACTCCCCTACTAAAAAAGCTGAAAAGTTTAGATCATGTAACGTATATCATATGAAACTATTATGAATATGCTCTCAGATTATCGGTGTGGTTTACATCCTGAGTCATTTGGCAGTGCAGGGCCTGGCACTGGTTTCACCCAAATTTGACAATCATAAATTTACCTCAAATATGCCATATTTCAAAAAATATTTTCCTTACCTGCAGCAATGCTTGACAATATGTATCTTAGTATGTGATACTTCTGTCCATGGGCTTTCAACATCAGGTGAGTTTTATTTGGGCCTTTCATTTTTTGACAGAAAATCAGACGTATTTTGTTACACACATAACACCTAAGTCAAAAACAGAAAAATCTTTATTTGAACCAAATGTTCCACTTAAAGCTTTTTTATTCCACATAAGTTTCTTAATTCTTGTGTACAGACTGTTACACATTTTAAAATTGTAATTCTTTTAATAATTTTCCGCCCCTAGGCATATATACGAAGTCCTTAACTTGAAAACGAAGAGGGAGGGGGAGGCCAAAAATTTGTGTTTCTTTTGTTGTTGTTGCAAAGGGCAAAAAATAGCTCACAACAACAACAATGGCGATTGAACTTTGATAATTTGATAATTTCTATTTATTTTTTTTCTTACCTAGGCATGTATGCGAAGTCCTTACGTTGAAAACAAAGTAGGGATGGGGGGAGGGAAGGCCAAAAATCATTTGGGATCAAATGTCCCACAGTCCTTCGAAACCGCATACAAGCAGGCTATTTATTAGTTGGGCTGTTCTGGGCAAAAATACTACTCACAACAACAGGAGCAGCAACAACAAACACTTTGTTTTATACATGTAATACACAAATATATGTCAAAACTCAAAAAGAGTACTTTTTCCACAGACGCCGCCATAACTCGATTGTTTGTTTTTGGCAACCTTGTACAGTTCTTTCATTAAACACCAGTAAACCTAAACAAAGGAAACATTTATAATTACTTTTAGATGTTGGCTTTGTGATACTCGCGTTTCTGCTAAAATACAGCTGGCTATGAGGAATGTTCACGCCTTTAACGACCACCTTTTTCACCTTGTTATTTATATTATATACATGTCAGTTCTGCTTAGGTTCCAGATGGACAGTGTCAAACGCCGTAAGAATTATTATGATGCCCTCTGGTAGCTACAAGATTTTACAAAGCTTATCAGAGAAAGAATAAACAAGTCCTTGCACGTTTCAGGTCCCTGAACATTAGTGACAAAATGATTACAGGTAATGCTCAGTTCAGATATTTTCAGTCGTACCAACCTTTTTTACTAGTTCTCTTCTCTAAAGAGCTGGTAGAGATTCAAATCTCTATACTCCACCGGGTGTTGTAAACTAACTTGCTCTACTGCGCTGGATTCAAGTTGCTGTAGGAGACATTCTCTTTCAAGTACACGATCGTCTTTGTCAGCTTTATCTTGTCTGACTGTTAGACTACGCTGCCCCGCAGCAAAGCGTAAAAAAAAAATTCCTTTATTGTCTGAACATCTAGCAGTTGTGCCCTTGGAAACTTCATCTTCAGTTTCTCAGCGACCTCTGCAGAATTTGGTTTTAGTGCGCATCTGTGATTCATTGATTGAAAGCAGATGGCAAATATTCCTTGACCTCTGGCGAAATTCTTACTGTGCAGCGTTTTGCTCCTTTAATGGCCAACCCTTTTGTGGCACATTTTCATCGCTACGCCCTTTGCACTCACACTTTCCTTTCTTATTTAACCTCCTTTTGACTGATGTAACAGCAGCTGCCTAGTGGCGTTTGATCGTGTTATATACAATTTTTCCTTCTGGAGTTAATACATGGATGTCACTGTCCAAGTGAACGTCTGCATTCTCAAGTGAAGAAAACGATGCAATGCATGCTGCTCCATGCACGAGAAAGTATAGACTAGATCAGCTGCTCCAGCTCTGTCCTTTGATTTGCTCTTGAGTCTGCGTTGCGGTGATTCATCGGGCAATCCATCCTCAGCTGTACAGACCAGATACTTTAATTTCTGTTAAAATTGAAATCCAAGAATCTTCAAACCATCACCGACATTGTAAGCTTGCCAAACCTTGATAGATCAATCTTCTCCAAAAGAAATGTTATTCAGTCCAGTTATTCCCAGAATTGTATTATTGTTGACCGTGGTGTAGCGAATTATTAATGGTACATACGGCCACTCTTGTGCCTGCTATTCCAGGGGCTGCAACTAGTCCATCTTTGATGTCTCTTGCTGTCTTAAAGTTGTTATTTTCTGCTACGAAGAACGGAAGTCGTTGTTTGCAGGGTGATATCTTGCGATCACACAAGTCTTCTCCCACCTGTGCCTCTGAAAAGTCAAACCGAACTACCTCTATGCCCCTGCGCAAGCTCAAGGTGTGAATGTGGACAGTAATGGAGTGTTGTGGTAACAAAAAGCATTTCCACTGCGAAGAAAAGCTTTGTTCACAGATTTATGAGTCTCTTTAACCCTAAGTAATACTTTCTTGATGATCAATAATACTGCAAACCAGTCTTAAATGCTGTTATCAAAGACCGCAACGTATGAGTACTAGTGAATCTGATGACTGTCGCCCTTCCAGAACAGTCACGGTGATTGGGTTTGTAAATAACCGCTGAAAAATGCCAGCTTAGACCTCACATTCCAAACCACTGAGATTGCTTCTGACAAAACCTCATCGGGACCAGCTTCATTGCCCAGTCATCAATTATTAGCACCGTGCAATCATCTACTTTGTCGAGTACGTCCTGCCGCGCTAAATCTTTTTGGAACGCACGAACCATTCTTTTTATCTCATCTATTGCACACATGCGTTGTGCTAATCGACGTTTGTTTTCCTAACACCTCGATATAAAAGTAGTTGGATTCAAGGAAAATATTAGTGCTGTCACTGATTATGTTTTTATCTTATCTGCTTTATCTACTTTCGGAGTGAGCTGGTTAAACTGAATGCCCGACTACAATAAATGTATTCAAATAGCTTTGGCCAAAAACAGCAAAAAAAAAAAAGATAAAAAGATAAAAAGAAAAATGATCATTCGTTTGAACCCAAGTGATTTTGTCCTCCCCTCCCCTAATTTTTGAAACTCAAAATAAATAAAAATTATCCTATCATCAAAATTCAAATGCCATTGTTGTTGTGAGCTATTTTTTGCCCTTTGCAACAACAACAAAAAATCACGAGTGATTTTTTGGCCTCCCCCTCCCTCTTCGTTAAGGATTAAGAAATTAAACTTATATGGAATAAAAAAGCTCCAAGTGGAACATTTGGTCCAAATAGCGATTTTTTTGTTTTTGACTTAGGTGTTATGTGTGTAACAAAAATACGTCTGGTTTTCTGTCAAAAAGTGAAAGGCCCAAATAAAACTCACCTGATGTTGAAAGTCCATGGACAGAAGTATCACATACTAAGATACATATTGTCAAGCAATGCTGCAGGTAAGGAAAATATTTTTTTGAAATATGGCATATTTGAGGTAAATTTATAATTGTAAAAATTGGGTGAAACTAGTGCCAGGCCCTGCTCTTCCACATGACTCAGGATGTAAACCACACCTATAACCTTAAAGCATATTCATAGTAGTTTCATATGATATAAGTGACATTATCTAAATTTTTCAGCGTTTTGAGTAGGGGAGCGTTAAACATGATCCTCTGAGACCTTCGATTTTGAAGGTCTTAGGGCCGAAATTAGAGTAACCTCCCTAATTTAACAAGAACAAGACCAAACCCGAAACGAACTTGGCATTCTTAGTTTCTATCTAAGACGTCTGTGCCAAATTTCATCAAAATCCGAGCACCCCCATTTTTCCGATCTGGCACGCTTTCTCGGGAAACGCCTCTTAAACACTTTATTGCTATAAGCAAAGTGTATATAATTATCATCACTAATAGTCGATGTTTGATTATTACGTTTATGCAGGGCTCGATTTTAGAAAAAAAACTTGGGGCCATCTGTCTCCTAAGTTTTTAGATTTGGTCTTCATCACAATGTTTTTGGTCGCCAAACGTTTTTTTACCCAAAGCTCTAAAGAGTTTTGCTTGACTATAGCTGCTTTGCACACAGGGTAACACTTGGTGAAATAAGAGAGAGTACTTCTGTCAATGTGGGCCAACGTATAATTGCAGTGTTGCTTTAATTTTTAAAGCAACCCTTTATAAACTTGACGATGGATTAGTGTCCCGTCCAGGGGGAGTCAAAGACTCTCATCCGCTTAACACTACAGAAACCGGAGATAAGCGCCGGCTCCATCGGCCACTAGGCTCGTAAAGGATTTAGCTTAGCTTATAAACTTGACATCGAAAAAGGATCGCAAAATAATCAGTTGTTTGAACAAAGAAGACCGTAAAAAACGTTAAGAAACTATTTCTGCGTTGGGCCTGCCTTTTTACCGCATTTGCCTTGCAATTCAGCTGCAAAACTTTACATTTCAATTAAAAACATATGGAAAATTTTCTCTCATTAGAAAACAAAAGATACGCCATATTTTGGCCGAAAACACGCTGCTCTGCCATTGCACCCCAAATACATCGAAACAATACTTTTTCGTCAGATCTAGATAAGCGTTTTGTCAGATACATTTCTTTGGAGCAGTACTGTAGACAACTTATTTCACAATAGCAATTATAGTGAAAGCAATTTAAACGGTTTTGTTCATGAAATTGTTAAAAATTACATTTATTCAGTTTGCCATGGATCTCAGGAAATGAAAAAAAATATATATAAAATAATAACTTCAAATCTTGGTTTACCAGTCGGTATTAAAGACTATTTACAGTTAAGTTTGTCCCGGATATCCCACAATAATTTCTTTGCAAAGTAATTGTATTGGATTCAATTAAAACTTCAACTATAATACAAATTCTAGAATATTAAGTGCGCCCTTTACACTGGATTTTTAATCGTGAGAGAAAAAAATTTGTAGATTTAATCAGTTTATTTGACCGTACGTACCAATTACGACTTTGTGTTGTTTTCAATTGGAGAGAAAACAGCGAAGTTGAAGTTCAGTAACACTCATCAAATAATAACGACAAAAAGTTACATATAAATTGAAGATGCAAAAAAAATACACTAGGTGTTACGATACTTTATCAATTTAGCCCAAGGATGGGCATCCGTTACCTGCGATAATAGAGTTCCAGACGGGAGGTTGAGGGTTTTGCGTCCCATCGTACTGTGCTAAAATAAAAACAAAATTCTTTCGTCCAGCCAAAAACAAAAAAAACCCGAAAATTCTGAAAACAAAACCGAGAATGTTTAGTATACAGTCCAATATGGGCATTTCTCTAAACTAAAAACTTTAGTTGGAAAAAATATCTAGTTGAGTGTGTCTCTTGGCTGAAAAATATTGTTAGGGTATTTAAAAATAATATTAAAAGAAGCAAAAAGAAACTCATCACTTGACTGCCAGAAAACAATTTGGGGTAACCTTGACAGATTTTACTAAAAGAGTCTCGATCAAATCTATGCTCTGCATGCTATAGCTAACAAACAAAGTCTTCTGGCAGGCGAGTCTCAAATATTCAGAAGGAAGTAGTATCCACAAGTAAAATGCTAATATTTCAATTCGAACAAAAACATGAAACTTTGGATAAGCTCTTCCAGTCCATCTTTACGCTTGTAGTGAGAGGTCAAAATGACCACCGCAATATATATAAAAATACTTAAAAACCGGTTGACGTACGAAATCTCAACTAACGAGTTTGAGCAAATATGGATATATATCATGTAAAATGGTCCTGGTGATTCAACCAGGTTTTTTCCAATTTCTTTTAAGAAACACATCGTCATACGAAATCCGATTCCTACAGCATTTGGCCTCGTCATACGTGTCGCGACTACTAATTAGAAAAACAAATTAATACAAAAAAATTAAAAATAGACGGGAGAACGGTTTGAGAGGATCCCCGTTAACTGGGGGTGGGGCTATCCTGGTTGACGCCAGATGAATTTGTGACGTTGTTGCAAGGGGCGGAGCCTATTTTCTCTTTTATACTACTAAGAGTTTTGCAAAGAACATGTTAAAAATTATCACTATTTGAATATCTTTACGTTTTGAATATTTTCAAAGTTAAATGCTGCTTCATGTTTTTAAAGTGTAAAATCTCTTCCTCAGATGTGAACGAATGCTTAACTGGACGTCACCGTTGTAACCGCTGGCAGTTTTGTCGGAACACAGCTGGTTCCTATCTCTGTAAATGGAAGGTTTGTGTACTGAACCGTATTCTAAACAATTCCTGTACCCAGTTTGTGTACTGAGTGTGTACTGAGTGTGCTTTACTAAAATGTGTACGGTGACCGATACTAGTAACTGGCCGTGTGCACTAAGCTCTACACGTATGTAATGTACGAGTTTCAGTATACGTTGGTATACATGCAGTATACACACAATATACTGATTGATGGATGTTTTTATTGTTATTATCATCATCATTGTATTACCATTTACGTAAAATTTGACTATCATGTCTCAAGTATTTACCGCAAAGTGGATGGTCAAATAAACGCCCTTAATAAACTGAAAAATAATTTACCATTGAAAATTAAGGAATCGTTAAATATCGTTCGTTCATAATACCAAATTGTTATTAATGCAACCAGGATTGCACCATTTCAAAGAAAGAAACACTACAAAAATTGAAAAGTCATTAGTCAACGAAAGGGCGTTGAGATGTGTCCCTCTAACCTTCTCCTCCCCCACGTCCCTTCTTCCTCCCAAACGTTCCTTCTTTCTCCCCCACGTCCCTTTTTCCTTTTCCACGTCCTTTCTTCCTCCCCCACTTCCCTTTTTTCTTTTCTACGTCCCTTCTTCCTTCCCCCACGTCCCTTCTTCTTCCATGGGGTTCCTTCCTCCTCTCTGTCCACCGAAGAAAATACTCTTTTTTCCATTTTTTATTTCAGATTTATCCTACGAAAGAACCATGGTTAGGTCTCTGTAGGTTATGTAGGATTGGTGTTGTAACTTGTCTTTATTGTGGATAATTGTAAGCACAACGTGCACTACTTGTAATCAGAAACTTCCTTGAAAGAAATTAATAAAGTCAACCAAACCTTGTATGGTGAAGGGGTTTTCTTTTGAACGTTCGAACAAAATTTGTGATCTCACGCATAATGAATATATGTCATGGCTCTTGATCTATGAAAATAGATCAACTTTATGGACGGAATATTGTAAAAGTGATCGCGTTTGATCAAGTGAAGAACAAAATGTCATGCCCATTCACTCCCCCTAGAGTCCATCCGTTGTTGTTGTTGCTGTTGTTGTTGTTTTGTTTTTTCCGGCGACGCCGTCGCACGAGAAAAGGGACATTGGTTTTGGAACGTTCGGTATTCAAGTTTGCGGACTGGTCTAGTCAGTCTGTAATTGTCACACTGAATGTCATGGCGGTCATATTAAACATCCGTCTCAAAAAAAAATAAAAGAAGCATTTGCATTCTATCAAAACTCCAACGTGGACGGGTGTCCTAATTCACTTTTATATCCTCTCCTTACACACAGTCTCATTGTGTGGGGTAACACGTACGCAACAACCATTAAACCTCTTTTTACACTACGAAAACGTGCTGTCAGAAACTATAACCTTTTCTAGTTTTGATAAACATACCGGTCCCTTATTTAAAAAAATAAACATACTTGAATTTATTCATGTACAAATTCTATAAGAAATAACTATCAGTGGTGTTTGACAGCTAATTCTAGTTAATCAGCAAAGTACATAGCTATAATTTAATACAAGGCTCTCATCCAGACGTACCTTTGCACTGCCAAAAGCAAAAACAAATTATGGCATCTTCAGCATAAAATTTACTGGTACAAAAATATGGAATTCACTAGATGCAAGTTTAAAATCTTTATCCATTTATGTACACATATGGCGTCTTCATAGATTTTACAAAAGCTTTTAACACTGTCAATCACTTAATACTACTTCAAAAGCTGCAAAAGTATGGCATTAGAGGACTACCCTTGGAATGGTTCAGTAGTTACTTTTCCAACAGAAAGCAATATGTTTCCATAGGAAGCGTACAATCTGACCTCCAAACTGTAACCTGTGGTATTTCCCAGGGGAGCACTTTGGGTCCGTTACTTTTTTTGCTTTATATTAATGACCTTCCTAATTGTTCTAAAGAGTTATCAGTTGTTGTTTATCTTTGTTCTTTCTCCAATTTAAGTTGTATGCTAATGAAGCAGAATGTAAACAATGACGTCAGCTGAAACTCGCCTATAAATAACTCAAAATCGAACTTTATGTTAATTAAGTCAACAAGAAAAAAAAGATAGTTCCCTCGATATTAAAATACAAAGTAAAGACGGATCCTATTACTCCCTAGAAAAAAAAACACAGATATTTAGGTGTAATAATTGATACATCATTATCCTGGAAATATCACATCTCATTTATTTGTTCCAAAATGTTTCGAAACTCGAGAATAATATCCAAATTACGACACTATCTTTCCTTAAAACAATTAAAGCAACTTTACTATAATTTGATTTATCGTTATATATCATACGCAATCATTGCATGGGGTAGCGCATATAAAACTCAACTTAAAAAAGTCCAGGTTGGGCAGAACCATGTAATAAGACTGATTTTCTCTGCTACACTTTATGGAAGAGAATCGGATAGTGCTATGCCCTTTCTAAACTTATTAAGTTTACTATCGGTGCACAACATATTTCGTTTTCAAGCACTGAAGTTTATGCACGAATGGCGCTGCGGGAAAGTACCACATACTTTTGATGGTATGTTTGCGTACACAAGTAATATCCACAACTATAATACTAGATATGCATCAAAACAAAATCTCTATAAACCAAGAGTAAAAACTAATACGGGAAAACAAGCAGTTTCATTTATATTAATAGATCTATGGAAAGAACTCCCAGACGAACTTAAACTCTTGAACTCCTTTTCTTTTATTATGCAACTGAAAGACCATCTATTGTCTATTCAACGCAAGTATAAATTTACTTTTCTCAATTCTTCAGTCATTCAATGTCCCATTTTTGTTTCTTTAACCCTGTTCATACAGTATTAATGTAATAAGGCTGGGGGCTAACTTAGACTTAAACTTCACAGTTAACTTAGCCCTTAGGCTCTATTATAACTACAATTATTCTATTTTTTGTATTATAACTTAAAAAGAAACAGGCTTCAATGTAAATAGAAATAATTTTAAATACACTCAAAAATGTGAAAAAACTTTTTAATGAGCAAATAAAGTGATTCCTGATTCCTGCAATACGGGGCTTATCGGCGAGGTAAGTAAATAGACACAGCTGCATGTAAAAAACATTATTCATAAAATTAAATACAGACTGACAGGCTATCAGAATGTGAACTGGACAACACTGTTGCAGAACTAGCTATAGCACTGAAATCGAAGAAACAAGCAAAATGTTTAAATTCAAGGTAAACGCGGTAAAACCATGGAAAATTTCAAGTGTGTGTGTATATTTTAAAAACTAAGGAAATTGCTTAATACGAGTTAAATCTCTCTCTTCAAACTCTGGCTTCCACGCATAGATCTGAAATGTCGACCGATTAAACATTAGCCTCTGGTTAGGAGGAAAGGGGGTTACCACTTCCTTCGACGTTAGGCCATTTAAAAAAAAATCCCGGTTTATCATCAGCGCGCGCACTGATTTTTGCCAGCGCATCAACTTTTTTTAAAAAATTTTTTAATAAAAAAATAAATGACGAAAAAGTCGAGAAACATTTCTATGTTGCATGACAGTTAATAGAGTGACAAGCCATTCGGGCGGCAGCACTTACGACACTTTATTTACTTTTATATGCATTTGTGTCACACTCGTTTAGCCATTTAAATTCCACCTTAGAAATGTCACTTTGTCCAACTTAGTTTGGTAATTGGTGGTACGGATTTATTCCCGAACTAACTCAGCAGTTCGCAAAGCTTTATGTAACGTCAGCTAAATTGTAACATATGGCCAGTCAGGCATGTTTCAACAGAGATGGGAATTCGTTGTAAATGCGCCCACTCTCTAGTCACATTTGGGCGTGTAATTAACTGAACTTGCTATCTTTATAAATATTTTTTTCAATATATGTAAAAACGATTGTTAGAAAATGGTGAAAACAATGAAAAGCATAAAAAATGTGAGAGTGTTATTTTCTTTTAGAAAAATTATGAAAGTAATAAAAAATAAGAGCTTTGACTTCATTTTAAAACTATAAAATAATGTTTGAATTAGAAAATGGTTCTTGAAGCGACTTTTTAAAACTTCATTGTCCTTTTCGTTTAAAATCGATGTGCAATCTAAAAACAAAAATCGAAATGTGTTTGAAATTTGAGCATTAAAACAAGAAAGACGAAAAAAAACGGAACTTATTCATTTTTTTTTCTAATTTTGTTTTCAAGAGAAAACTGGAATGGAGGAACTTATCACCGTCCTAAAGCCCTTACACTTTTTTTTCTTTTTTATTAAGAACCAGTAAAATTTAGGTCAGGCTCAATGTTCTTAATTCTCGGCCATTTCAGGCTCAAAATGTTTTTACTTTGTTCTTAAAGTGATGGACAAAGACTTTTTACTGTTCATTTTTAATACCTCATCTGTTGCTGTTTACATGTTACACACGAAAAGCGTGATATTGAAGGAAAGAAATGTTCAGTAAAAAGGACCCTGAATTTTGAAAAAAGAATCCTTAGTATTACACTCTCGTCGCGTTTTGATACTTGTTTGTTGCTGTGCATGTTCCTTTTATTTATTTATTATTTATTCCTTTTTATTTTTTCATTTTTAAGTTTTTACATTTTTTTTTATTAAAAAAATTTCATCCTCAGATTGTTCTTAAATGGGCGGACGTGGTTGGCGCAGTTGGTAAGATCTCTGCTTTTCAACCACAAGGTCCCCAGTTCGATCCCGGCTTTGTCGAGAATCGAATGTTTGTGTGACCTTCTTTTCCGCCAAAGCCAACGTACTCCAACCGTAGACAACTGTTTCATCAGTATACGGTGTAGATCGAGCGCTATAAACAACCAGCTTTCCATCCTTCTGGGGTAGGTAAATAAGTACCAGCGTTTGCTGGGAGTTAACCTGCGATGGATTATTTAGTGTCCCGTCCAGGGGGAGTCAAAGACTTTCATGCGCTTTAAACACTACAGAAACCGGAGATAAATGCCGGCTCCATGGGCCACTAGGCTGGTAAAGGATTCAGCTTTTCCAGCGATTTCAGCCTCAATGCTCTTATTAAGTTTGTTCTTTAAAATAAAAAAAAGAGTGTAACAAACACAGCGAAATTAAACTTTCTAAACTTTAACTTCGCCTTTACGAGGTTTTTTGTTTTTGCATTTGCTATCTATTATCATCGTTTTTTAATCTATTATCTGTCGATTTTGGAGTTTCTGTTTATTTTTTCGGCCATTTTGGGCTCAGAATGTTCTTATTTTGTTCTTAAGTGATGGACAAAGACTTTTTGTCATTTTAAATACCTCATCTGTTGCTGTTCACACACTTGTTTGCAATTTTAGTCCTGTCAACATCGCGTAAAAATATAAACAATGCAATTTCATTTCTTTCTTGACGAGACGAGACGAGAGCTAAAATATATCGTCAGTCTAAAACATCGAAGAATAAATGAATGGCTGAATGCCTACGTGATTCTCGAAGTGATATATGACAGTCAATATTTATTATTCCTGTTAAGATATTTTGTGACTGATAGATTCGTTTATTTATAATAATTGTACAGATCCTGCATATCACACTACGGTTTGTATAAAGTTTTTTTGCAGTATACGTACACACTCTTTTCTTTTTATTAAGAACAAACTTAATAAGAACATTGAGGCTGAAATCGCTCGAAAAATAAGAACAATATAAGAACAATCT